>JAHZMZ010000886.1:0-14860 GCA_027743805.1 Lepidocyrtoides sp. E14
TGCTTGAAGTCGAAACGTCGAGGAATAAATATTTTTCTTGTACACTCGTTGTCCCTATCTTAATTATCATTTATAAAAATTAGAAAAGTCAGGGAGAAAGAAAACGGATCTAGATAATTTTGATGAGAGTGAAGAAAACGACACAGCTGGTAGTGGTGGTAAATAAAATGGCTAATAAAGTGTCTCCCCATTTTTTGAAACAAAAATTATAGCTAAAGTTCAACTATTCAATACCTCAGAGTTGTGAAATTTAAAAAAAAACTGTTAATGTTTGAATTAGGTATTTTTGAGTTTTAGTCCAATTGATACTTTTCTGTACGCGTTTTGTGAAAATTTTTTTGAAGTCAAAATATGGCAATTATATGCATTATAGCCACTTTCCCCGGTTTGAACATTAATGTTCGTTAAAAAAACTTGATAGCTATTTTCAAATCAAACGGTATAAATTTATTCCGTGTTAAAATTCTCATTTCATCACACATGATCATGTGAAAAGAATTTCAAAACTTGAAATAAAATGCCAAACAGAAAAACAAAAGGGATTGTGACAAAGGATAAAATTCCATACTTTTGTTGTGTTGAAATCATTTATGTGTAAAAAGTGGAAAAACTTTACACTTAAAAAGGGAAAAGAAAGAGTGAAAACGAAAAGAGAGATAAAAACAGCATTTTTTTTCATTCAAAGTCTCCCGTTTGTTTTTTTCTATTGTTTTATGCGAGAGTTTAAAAAAGAGCTTAAGTCCGAAACACTGTGTAGCTACTAGAAATGCTAGTGGTTTTGTAATGGCCTGCCTGCCACAATTCATTTTAATTCCTATCTTTCATCCAGCTAAATACACAAGGAAAAGAAGTAGAGTTTTCTTGGAGTAGAATTTAAAAAAAAAGAGTTTTACAAATGAAAGTGGTATGAGCCGTGAAGATGAAAGAAAAAGCCTAAAATATTATAGCTTCCTTATTCATAGTTTTCTTTCCCAAACACTTTTACTTCCTCTTTCTTTCCAAACATCATCACATCACAGGCATCATGAAAGTAAGCCAACATCACATCATCTTTTTCACAATTTTGTAACAATAATCAGGATTCCCAAGCTCTTTACTTATTTCTGGCTTCACAATCCCAAATATTCTTTTTACGAAAATTCCCTTATCATTTTTTAAAAGGAAGAACAAACAGAAACTTTTTTTATCTAAAGCAATATGAAAGCAGTAAAAAGAAGAAACGTTTTCGTTGTAAAATGCTTTATTTCAACATAATACAAAACACAATCAGAAATTTCATCATTTAGAAGCGTGGAGAGTATTTGAGCACAGATAAAGAAGAGAGTTGCAGCATAACGCAACAGTTCGTCTTCAATCAAAAGGAAACTACTATGGACAGCGGAATGAGTGGCTTTGAAAAAGTATATATGAGATTTAATCGGAAAGACAAAAAGACAGATCTAGGGTAAAATGAAGTTGGTTTATTTTGAGTTGCTGGACTTTTTTGGTGAAGCTCTCAGCAGTCTCAGCCCTTCAGTGCATGCTTGTACTTGGGTTCTATATGAACCAGTTCGTTATAAGTGCATTACATATACACGCTAGAAATGTGACACGGTTGTCACTAAACGTCGAATGACGTTCTCATTAATATAATGCTCCACAGCAACAATTCATCTTTGCATATTATCTGCGACTGGTGTACTTCGTTTTCTTCATCCAACAACCCTCTCACCATACTCTCATCTATCTCATGATAGCATAAATGATCTATATGGCGGAACTGATCTGTATGACCAGTAGATAATTTTCAGGAGTCGTTTAAATCTACAGGTTTAAATGCTTTATAGTTCAGCCAATGTAACAACACTAATTTATGCTACCTGTTTTAAGACTATACTATATGAACTTATGATTTGTTTTAGTTCCAGAAAATTACACCGAATCTACCCTTAAAGATTGGACTGTGATTTTTTTATCCTAAAAGTGAGTTCAGTTGGTGGTTGCTTTAACGCTTCGTTTTTTGCATGTATCGATTTGTCACTTCAAATATCCCTTTTGCTTTCCCCTTAATCTCTGATCTCTGTCATACATCTTTGAACCTCTCAACAAAATTTACATGCTCGCTTCTAAACAACGAAGATGAATACTTCCTCAGTAGAATGTATACTGTTCAATTAAATAAAAGGAAGTTAAATGCACGTGTGACTCGTCAATTTCATTTGACGCTACAGAATAGTAAAGTTAAACAAATAAAAACATGAGCACTTTCCAAGGACAACGCATGTTTCTCCATGAAAGGACTAAATAATTTGATAAACATGTGCCCATATCAAAGTGAGTCGAATGAACTATGAGATAAAGGGATGGAAAAAAGAATGGTAATAGGATAAAGTCACTTCTTCTGCCACTCTTGTAACTTTTGTGGTGCAAGCGATTTTTACTTGGGCTCTCACGTGCACATTAAACGCATTGAAACCATATGTGTGCTTACCGGCAAAGAAAAAAGTGAAAGCGGATATAGTATTGCATTAGTAAATTTTTACCCCTTCTTGTATCAAATTTCCCTACCATTTCCGAGTGACCACAAAAAACGAGAAAGTATTTTGCTGAGAAGTAGAAGAAAAAGTGGTTTGACTTAGTATTACGTCTAGGGGCTAGATGCAGATGGGAAAATATATTTGTAAAGTCGATATATTTTTCGTCAAGTCAAGTACATTATGTTCTGCTTGTGACAATCACATTGCTCCTGCTAAATGGGACATTGGACAAATTTTTTCGCATTACATTATTTCTACTCGCTATATCACATCAGAATCAGATTTCTAAGAAGGATTATTTAAGAGAGAAAAAGAAACAAATGAGATGAAGATTTTTTTTAGTTTGCTCTGACTGAACAATTTTTGCCTTGTATGCCACTTGCACCACTGACTATATGTACTAAAGTTTTTAGTGTTGGATTGCTTGTTGGATTTCAAACCAGAATCCTTTTTTAAAAGAGGGATATTGGCGGATAGAGAAAGAGAGGGAGTAAGAAAGAATAAAAATAGAAAGTGAAACGATATCCTTCTTCTCCGTTTGTTCATGATTGTGATCGTGATCGTCTTGAATGAATTTACTTCGCACTGGAGCAAAAAAAAAAGAAAACGTACTGAAGAATGGAGATGAAGCAGAGTAGCAGCTGCTACTTGAAATAGAGAGAAACGAGAGAAAAAAAAACTTGTGATTTTTATGTATTTTCTCTGCTCTGGTTTTGTTTTATGTCCACGCTTTATTTAACATTAACTAGGCTTTGAAGACATCGAAGAAAATGAAATGCGCGTCTATATTTTTTTTGCTGTTTTCATCTGCTACTTTCTCTCCTTCTGTATTTGTCTTTTTTTCTCTCAACTCAACGCGTATTATACTTTTAAAATGAGGAGAGTAATAGAGTTGGAAATTTCAACAGCAGACATCGAAATAAACAAAAAATAGGGTTTATTCTTGGAAAGAAATACTTGTAGAAAATGGAAAAGATGGATATATAGCAAATAGCACTGTTGACTGCAGCTAGCCATACAATATTTTATTATTGACATGCAGACCTTTACCATTTAGTTTGTTTTTTTTTCTTTAAAGTCGTAAACTTCAAATTGATTTTGTGTAAGTAGGATTAATGAGAAATTTATTGAATACATCAGAAAACATAAATAAGACGAGAAAATACAGAAAAAGTGAAGCTTATTTTTAGTAAAAAAATGACAAAAGTAGGTCAGCTTAGCTTGAAAGCGTTGCTCATAATTGGAAAATAACCATTAAATTCTCACGCATCAGTTTTGTAACACTTTATGTCTACATTGCATTCCAGTCTTCAACCCAATCAAAAACTATTGTTAGATTGATAAACACACGAAATAGATTCTTACCTGGAACTAAAAGAATACAGAAGAGGAGAAGGGATGGCCAAATTTTTGCCACTTGTATTGTTAATGTCATGTTGAGTGTTGACGTATAGAATGGGGATTAAATGGGATGATTATGTCAGCAAAATGTCTTCAGTGACTGTAAAAAATATACTGCTACACAATCATTGTCGCCGTAGTCAGCATTTTCGTCTCCACTTCTCTTCCTATTGTTCCTTTTCAGTCATAAAAAATTGACATCCAGTCAGTTCAGATGATTTGTGATAATGAGGACGAGGGAAAGTATTCGATCCCAAGTTGACATCCAATAATCTTTTCAACAAGTCTTCATACTTCTTCAAGCTCTTCGCTTTGATACGATGTCAATTAGTAGTTGATCTATAAACACAGATAAACATAATATTTTATTACTTTTTATTGCGCGTCATCAAGAAATAAATACATTAGTCTCAAAATTCATCTTATAAATATATTAGCTCTGAGAAAGGATTTATATAGGTCCAGGGATAGATAAGAAAATGAGCGATGAATTTGTATAAACATTGGGAAAGGTTTCTGCACTAAATTTGTAAGAAAACATAATACCATAATGACATGCTTAGAAGATACCAATTATAGGTAAGTTTCAATTAACTCTGCGCTGATTCATCTGACTACTGTGCTAATTACGTCTAACTTTTCTCGTATCAAGCACTGACATTTGTCTAAAATGTTTGACAATTTGAACAAAAAGAGAAAACTTTATGTTTGTGAAATAGAAAGTAGTTTGTGTATCATATCTTTTAAACATTTATCTCGGGGTGGCTCAATCTTTAGTAATCATTATAACGATGAGGATTGGTAAAGGACACAAAGAACATAAACATAATATACAAGTCAGTTCATTGAAATAAATATGTCGTTGATAGGCGGTTTTCACAGCGGAAGCACTGCAAAATAGCCATTATTATGCTATCTTGCATTACGAGCCAAGTAGAAATCATGGAGAATAATGGTGACGATCAGAACATGAGAAAACGGTGGTTTTAAAGCCTTCTTCAAGAAATAAAACAAGGCATGTGTATGGGGCAGTAGTGAGATGATTGTGAATGTTGTGATGCATGGTTGGTGGTGGCTAGTTTCATGGTAAAAACAGACAAAAGTTTGTGTGTGTATATATATTTAAGCATAAACATAACATTATGTAGATACTATTTGGAGCCACCACCACCACACGTACAGGACATCCTACGACACACAGTCAACGGATAATATTTTAATGGATGGGAGTGATTAAGGAAAACGCTTTGTCTTTTCACTTAAACTTTTCCTTCCTTCTCTCTTCTTCTCTTCGAAGGATGATGATTTTCGGCTCCGCATACACGGGGAACTTACTACTCTAGGCTATATCGCAGACTGAAATGCTTATAAGGAAGTGAAATGGAATGCAAGTGGCACTGTTATAACGAATTGGAAAAGGAAATTACATAGAATGTCCATCAACAAACTGACTATACTAGAATCTTCTGTAAATGGCAATAATAATGAGCACAATATTACTTCTGCTCACTCACTACTACACACAACTTACTTGTTGTTTATGTCTTGTCCTTGTCTGACATTTTAGAAAAAAATACCTACATGTATGTGATAAAAGGGGCAATAAGAGAAGAGCAGCAAAACGGCTACGCAGCAACCGACTATCATCCCTTTTCTCGTTTACTCATCGATGTGGCAGCAGCATGGGGAAACCTAAACTTTTTCTGCTGGAATGGAATGGTGGGGAATGAAGTTTCAGTTTCAGTCAGTAAGTAGCTCGTTAGTCATTGATGTCTAGGCTCTGTGACTTGACTTGTGCTCTTTTTTTTATCTGCTTCTACTATCTGTCGAGCAGTCGTTTGTGCGTTTAATAAGACTTGATAAACAAGTGTGGAACAGAAAAGACACAAACTGACCGAGGACGGCTTACAGTGAAGAGAGAACCAATGCTCGAAAACTCATTGCAGCAAAATATCAAGAGTTTGTCTGCCGGCAAAGAAGATATGTGACTGTATGGGGTGGAAAAAGACAAAATTAGTGTCAGCTTGCTTAAAAAAAGAAAAAAATCGTGGTGGTAGTCTTCAGGGTTTTCACTTATTTTTTTGTAGCATGTCTCATCTCAAATAAACTGATTGTGCGGAAAGGAAATAAAAGTTTTTGTCTTTTTTTCTTTTCTATTAGAAAAAATTCAGCATGTGTGTTGTTTTCAAACTATTACATAACTTTTGTTCCTTCTGCGTAAATAGTTTGGTAAATGAACAAATATTAATATATATACTTCTGAGGTGGCTAGGTAAAAATATTTTATTCGGATCTGTTTCCAATCACTGCATTCTACATCAGTAGAAAATTTGGCAGCAGCAGGCGTGCAAGCAAACTTTGAACAAATTTGTTGTGCTCATACATACATGGAATATGGTCAGAGAAACTTTGAGAAAATATTTAATTACTAGACATAACAAATGACATGCGGAAAAATAAAAAGAAGAGCATTTTATATTTTCGTAACAATTTGTGGAGGAGGAGGGTAAGGACAAACGAGGCAATTAAAGAGAAGAGGCTAATGTCCTAGTCAAGTGGACAGAAACGCTTGTTAAACATTCCAAAATATATTTTGAACTTGACTTGCAATATTGTCCCACTCTGTAACAACGTAAATTATCATACAAACACACGCGAATACTTTAACTTTCTCTTTTGCAGACATTCTTTACTCTCTCTCTCCTTAGGTTTGTTGTTGTCTTCAAGCAGACTCTTTTTTTTATTACTGCCATCCTTATCATCGTCAAGTTTCAAGAGTTTTTGAACAAGCGACAAAGAATCTTTTTAATATTGTCAATTAATCCTATTAACGGTAAACAACAAGGAGATACAACAACGTGAGCAACATTCTATTTACTCCACTATAATATACCGCCATGCATCTTATTACTACGTCGCTCATAAAACTTCCCATTTCAATTGTATACCATTTTGCTTACTATTATTATTACTACTATAATCCCACTCTTTTTCTTTCTGACATAAGCCACAGTTATAGTGCATTATTTTACTGCACTTCCATTTAGTTTCCCATTATTACCTGTGCAAAAGCAACCGCCTCGTAAAAACCCCACTACAACTACAGCTATTAGTACTACTACTACTACTACTACACACTAAAAACTAACAAGGTGATTTATTGCCATCTAATAAAAACACTAGATCATTTAAATACTACGTAAGTGCATATCTCTCTCTCTCTCTCTCCCACTAGACCACCACGTAGTATTATATACAAACACACACGAAACAAAACTACAAAATGTATTTACAAGCTGTCATTTGTCTTGTTTCTGCACTGCAAAGTAGCAAAACCAAAAGCAGTAGTAGCCGAGGCAGCTTGTTCTGCACCCACCACCACCACATCACCACGACACGGTCCTCTGGAGGAATTTAATATAGATACTTTCTCTCTCTCCAGGAGAGACAATACACTCTTTTTTTCAAAACTACTACACAGTAGTACCAACTTAGTTGGGAAGCTTTATACAGGAAAATTGTAGATATGAAGGAAAGGAAGAGACAAAGCGCGACAAAGCAACAACCCTTTTTACTCATCGACTCCATTCAGTGTTGTGGTGCGGTATCTGTCCCATGCACTGAATTTTTTTTTTCTAGTAAAAAAAACTTTTCTCCCTTCCAGGATTCCCTACCACTACTTCCACACATGAAGCTTTCTCCTAATTCTCTGTTTATGTGCATGAACAATGCACGCATATGAATGTATCTTTTTTGTTTTATTTTCTCTGTCTCTCTCCTTCCTCGTTATATGGTCTGGAGACATTGGATGTAGGTTTTTTAAAGAAAAAAAGTATAAAAGAATAGCAGCAACTTTTCCCTTATTATTAATTTTCTCCCTTTCCACTTCCACCAAATCTACTTGTGTATTTTCTTCCATTATTTTTTTCTATATAATAATAAGGTATTATCCTTATCTCCACCAGACTTTTACACACATTCTTTCTCCGTCTGCTGTTATTGTAGTGGTAATATACTCTAGCCTTCACTTTGTATTACAATGGAATAAGTCTACGTAGTGTATATTTTTTTTGCATCCACTGACTGAGAAGTGGGATTGTCAAGGGACAAAAAACACTCCATTACTATTATTATCCACACAGCTATTTCACAGACATGCTGGTTTCTACATATCTACCCATCTCTTTACTTTCTGATTATTAGCGTGAAAGTAGCGGTTTGCAAGAAGTATGTACAACAAATTTTGTACAGATGCAAATGTCATTTTTCTTTTAAAACAGCATTTTTTTAATGGTTGGTTTCTAACGTTGATGGAAAAGGAAGTTTAATCACAGTAAATTATTTGGAGTTTAGTTAAATAGAAATATGAATAGGAGCAAGTAGTAGACCTTTTGTAGCACTGTGTACCTGTTGTTAGTGGACTCTCTGAATGTTTCAAAAATACTTCACCTGCAGCCCTGCATAATTAGCATGATAAGTACACGTTATTATTATGAGTAGGCATTTGTCATGCACTAGCACTGGCGAAAACTGCAAATTGTTTCTAATAAACTGCTACTACTACTTCTGCTGCTGCAATTAAGATCCTTTTGTGCACTGAAATATTATAAAAGTCGAGTCAACAGTCGTGGACAACTGTCATCATCAACCATCAGACAGATGCTTTAGCTAATGACTGGCTTATTATTTTCTCACTCAACCCATACTTACACATGCCATGTATTCAAGATTTTATACAAAACAATTAAGTGAATCTATGCGAATACGAGGAGGAAAAGCAGGAGAAAATCTGTTGGAAATGGTGGTTCTCGTCACCCTATTGTCGTCATCTTTTGCAGATTTCCTTTTTATTCATAATAATCATCTAGAAGGAATGCAAATGACTTACTTATTGTATGTTTCTTCCTAATTTGTGTGCTGTTGTGTGTATTGTTGTATATGACTCAAATTAATTGGTCGTGTAGTTTACACTCCATTTCAACAAGGTTTTTGTCTTCTCTCTCTCTACCCAAACTCTCTCTCTCTCTCCAGTTTCACGACATTTTACACCTAGCCAACGTGCTAATGGATTTCGTGGACATTATGAAAATGTCGTCATTCCCCATTTTAGCCACTTGAAAACTAAACTGTTAGTCATATAATAACAGAAATGCCATTTCCACATCCAAGAAGAGCATATATACCAAAGCAAATAACACTACCGCATCTACCACCTGTGCCATTTCACCTCTGCTATTTAGCGTTCACTTCACATGGCTCCAATGAAAATGACAAGGGTTACTGTTGTCGCACACTTTTTACCTCTTTGTTTTTGGATTTCACTATTTTCCATTTCGTTCCTGTGCAGGCCACATCTGCACAATTTCCGCTTTTGATTATGGTCTTGCTCCCATGAAACAATTTGGACTAAAAAGGAAGTAGTCAGTTGTAGCGCTAGCTAGTATGCCTACACAACAAGGTGAAATGGAAAAACGCCATGACCAGTTCATGTCTTCAGTGAAAAGTATCCATCTCCCATTACGCTTCCAACTCAACTTGTCTCTTTTGTACAACTGTCACATGAACAGAGTGAAAAGGAAATTATTGTACGTACACACACACAGCGAATAGGACAAAGCCAAAAACTGTGAGTTGTCCACTTCATTACTGTCAAACACTTCCAAACCGTTTACATTGAAAATTTTCCCTTTTCGCCAAGTGTGATGATGATGATGTATTTACAGTTTCTAGACTTCACAAAGACACAAGTGTTTTCAAATGGAGCAAATAAAAGGGTAATTTGAAATTTCCTTTTACCCACGCCTTCATCATTTTTTAATTCTCTGGCTGACTGACACTATATATCTGCTGTGAGGGTGATGGTCCTCTTTACAGCAGCAAAGTAGTTAACTGCTGTACTCATAATTGTAATATTTCCGGTGAAATTGAAAAGAGAAAGTGGACAAACGTGACGCACGAGAAAGTAATTTGTAGACGTGATAATAAACTAATGATTACACCTAATACAGCGTCATTTTCTAGCAAAGCAGTATGGAAATATGCATGTCTGTTCATATAAATATTATACAGTCTTCGATACTTATATGAATTCAACCTTGTGATCAACAAATTATACAACTTTCAAGTTCCAACATGGATAAACAGTCTCTACGGAATACGGAAATTGAGACAGGACAGATACATTAATCTCCTGTTTCCATTTTATTCCCTGAATGTCATTTGGAAATGACCATGGCATAGCACACAAGCTGACTTTGTTTTTTTGTACTGCAGACAATACTGTTCTCTGTCTATGTATATGTCTCCATTATGTAAATTAAAGGTAGAATAATGAAGTTACCTGAATTGGAAATTGAAATGAGAATGGATGTAGTAGTAGGCATAATAAATTCATAATAATAAGCGTGTACTATAATGTCCATATAAAAAACCCCTTCTAATTTAAAAAATAACCTATTACTCCACCATGCCATATATATACGCAATTGTAGTCGTTATCGATTTAAAGTTTTAAATATCACTACAATACGTCAAGTTTGCAAATGTCATGTAAAATAGAAATCAATTACTGCTATCTGTAAAGTACATCATTATTACATTATGTACAAACATTTCCATATTTTTTTCATTTCATCTTTTTGACATTCATACTTTTATACTAGTGCTACAAGTAAATGTTAAACATTTCAATAATAACAATTTTACTGTTTGACTGGCTTTTTGCAGGTCTACACTCTGTATCGTTGATCATAAGATTTTCAAAATAGCGATAAGTATACTACGATATGTATCCTAATTAGACACTGCTGCTGCAACTTTTAGTTGATATATAAATATATGCACAAGTTACACATGTCCTTGTCATCTAATTTAATCATGTACTTTTATGCAACTTCATTTTCACCACTTTATCTTTCGTTGGAAAAAGTTGAATCAAACTAAATAATATAATTGTTGTTTTGTTTGACACGCTTTTTCCGTTTCATCATCGATATCGTCAGTCGTCACATTATGTTGCAAGCGTTTTTGTAAAACTTTTGCTTGAACATGGCAAAAGTGTCGTTGTTGATAACAATATCAATATCATCTTCTCGTGGTAGTAATCTTGCTACTCATCATCAACGAACGACAATAACAACAACAACAAAAAATATCAAGATGACTACTACTATCATTGCTGATATATGCATGAACATTGAATATATGAAAAATATTGGCATCAGTGTGCTTGACGATGATGACGATGGCAGTGGCGGAGATGGTGTTGATCATAATGATATCCAATTGAAAATAAAATGAAGAAAGGTGTAGAGACAGAGTAGTAGTAGTAATGGCAGCATCACATCGACAGCTTCTTCATAATATTTTATCATCGTCAATAAAAAGGAATCCGATCAAAAGATGAAAGGAAGCAGCAAGGAGCAGACACGGGAAATAAGCAAACATGTAAATATCATGTAAACAAAACTTGCTCACACAACACAAGAAAAGGAAGGGGAAGCGCTTGGGGGAAAGTCACTTCCGAAATAAGAAAAGAAGAAAATGATTCATTTTCTAGTACAAAAACACCAAGTTTGATATGTAGTACGTTAGATATTCATATATTTATGTTTATTATACAAACAGTGCATTTTAACTAGTAAATATATCAACCATGCATGTATTTATATACAACTACATTGGAACAAGGTGGCGAAGGAAATAATGAATGCAAACCATGTTTATTCTCAAAATGTTCTTGACGATGCGTGATGATGAGAGTAAAAGCTGACTGACGCCAAATTTTATACTTTTCTTGAAAAAAGGAAACAATAAGACGACAGGATGCAAACATACCTATTGGCTTGTTATGTACTAGACGAGTATCTTGATCATCGATAGTAATAATAATATCAACATCGCATCCTTCCTGCTGCTGCTGACTGCCACGCTTCTTATTGTTCTCTCTTTGGAATAATGTGCCTTATGGCCATATACATTGAATTCAAAAGAAGAAGGATCCTCTTGTTGACAAGCAAGCATATATGAAATTGCACCGCCAAACTAGAAAAGATGTTTTATAGCGTGATCCGAAAAAAATATCATAAACACTGCAAGGCGACGACCCTTCCTAATGTACAGAAAGGGAGTAGGTATATGTTTGTACATGCATAAATGATCTATTTTGTAAGGCGAAGTTCACGGCTTTAGATGGGAAAATGTTTTGAGCTGAAGACGATATAATGGTGGAACAAGTGATGGATGATGTGAAGATGAAGATTATGTATTTTTTCTTCCTTTATTAGGTCCCACGGGAGACTGACACCAATAAAGATGGGGTGAAATGAGTCTAATTATATGAAAATGAGGATCTAAAACCAGTAAAAGTGCACGCCAATAATAAAATGCTTTTTTAATGACTTACTGTTACTACATAACAGTGTATAAATACTGTGTGTGTTGTTGACTGTACGCATTTAAAAAATATACTTGAAGTACAAAGTGGTGGTGGTCGTGATGATGTGCTCAAGATGGTATTTTGATTTATGCATGTTTTTACCACATGGACGATTTAATTCCCATCAGGAAAGTAAAAGCTAATCCGGATGATTTCTTATTTACTCACAACACATCATACATTTCTCCTTGTCTTTTTCCCTTCACATTTTATCTTTCCTTACGTTACAATACGTCGGTGAGAAAATGGAAAGTTGTGAATTTATTCCCTGCTCTTCCTTTACAGTAAAACGCACACACGTCAACATTCCCTCGCCGTAATTTTGACGGAGAGATGAAGGAAGGAAAAAAGTACGTAAGCTTTTGGTACAAATAAGGTAGGTATGCAAAAGAATGATTTTTGGCTGGTGGATGTCTAGTGGAGTTAGAGTCGGACCAAAGAAGATTTTTCCACTTGATGCGCTGATGCACTGGAAGATTGAAATGCATGAATGTGAGAAATATATTTAGTATGCAGAAAATATTTTTTGTACCACTAACAAGGAGATTATTACCCATTTAAAAGGCACATAGACATCCCATCACATTCTCGTATTTTCCCTCATTATTACCACCGCTATTTGAGGCATTTTGAATTGAATGAATGCAGTGGCTGCTTCGAGTGTACTCTTTACTAATGTGAATTCTCCAGAGAGTAACAAAACGGTGTGTAAAGATTTTTTTGTGATTTTAAGGAAAAGAATTTTTCTGTTTTTTTTCTCTACATTTTCTATGAATTCTCCCGAGACCACAACGTTTAGTTTAAATACTTATAAGATCTCTGTGCAAACTTGGCTTTGTTGATAAAGACTAATTTTTTTGTACAAATCCTTGTAGCAAAATGTGTCTTGTTTTGTGCGTGAGAAAAAGAGATGAAGAAAGAGATGTGATGGTGGTGGTGCTTGGTTGACGGTACGTGTGGTGGTGTGTGATGGTAGAATGGCGGTATTATATAGTGTTGCTGATGGCAAGATAGCTGTGCTCATTGAAGAAAAAAAATCTTCCGTCACAATCCAACAATCTCTTGCACTCCGTCACCATCTTTATCATCATCTCGTCACGATGCAGTGGATGGAAAGAATTTTTCTTCCGAATTTTGTTCCTTGGCTGTCTTCGTTGAAAAAATAAAATGTTAACGATATCCACTTCCAAGAAAAATGTTGTTTTGTCTATCGGTGAAATCTTTCGACGCTGCGTCGTGCAAACTTAAAATAGTTTTGCGGGTTTTCAAAGCTCGCAGCGTAAGATTGTCGTTTTAATCAAAAGAATCTCCCAATACCCCAAAGTATCGATTCCTGAAAAATCTCAATTTTAATTTAACTTTACTTTCCTTTTTGCTCTTGATTTCTCGCTAATCATCCATGAAGATTAACGCAATGGAAAAACTAAAGGGAAGTTGTAGTGAAAATGAAGGAAATTACACAGAGTCAAGATATTAAGATGAATGAAACGTGCTATCTGTCTATTTTATTTTCTGGAAAGTAGTATCTCATTCTTGACTGCACACTCAACACACGCACGAATATTATTACATAAACTCATTTAACGTAAATTACAAGCTGAATGGGAAACAACTGGTTCATGCTCTAATTTTGGTCCAGATACTTATGCGTAAATTTAAAAAGCTTTACATATTTCGATTGTGTGTTATATCATTGTACGGTGACTTTAGATTAAAGCATTTTAAAAGACGCGTGTAGATAATACGCTAGAAGTAAAATACTATTTTTTCAAATTGCAATTGTGTATATCCAAAACTGCAGAAAAGAGAATTTACTGCAAAGAAAGGAAGCAACATGCAGATGTCAACAATTCGTTTACTTTAATGTTTCACTGAAAATAACACATTTTTCCTGCTTTACTTATTTCCTCAGTATAACTAGCCATTCTGCAGGCACAGAACATTCTTTTTAGTGGAGGGTTTGGGATTTTTTCTTCTTCCTTTTTCATTTTTATGCTTTTATGGTTGGCGATTTTACACGTAAAATAAGACAAGATATAGCAAGGAAAAAAATGAAGTGTTGTAGTAAAACTTTTTACACGACGAGTGGAGGGAGGGAAGTGAGTAAAGAACAGAAGAAAATAATGAAAAAGGCAGAAGAAAACAATCTATCCGAATTCTTGTGATTTTCTCCTCGTTTTAGTTACCATTTCTTCCTCTTCTGAAAACTATTGTTAATGTCATTCTGACTCTATAAATCTTGATTAGTTTGTATGGAAGAAGGATAGTTGACGAAGGAAAAAAGAACAGAAAAGAACGTGCGCTTATAAGTATGTACTACTTGTTTAGTTATAGGTACTACTGCAAAGTTTTCAATGTTGCTTATTACAAGTGTATTTTAGTGCTTTCAGCAGATCACTTCAAAATTTCAGATGCATACATACTACTGAACAAGCATAAATTTCTCATATTTGTAGTTTTTAAATTCTCATTTTACTTTTCCATCTTTTATGATGCTCATTTGACA
>JAHZMZ010000887.1:0-11049 GCA_027743805.1 Lepidocyrtoides sp. E14
ACCGTTGACCTGGGTGCGCGTTAGCGAATTTTTTCACTTCACTCTAAGTTCACGCTCAAAATGCCATTCCACGCAGACGTGAATTCGCTACTTTAATGTGAAAGCTGGAATGGAATGATGGTGAAAATGAGATGAGTTCCATCACATGCATCACCTAGGTAACTTTTTCTCTAAATGGTCTACATTTTGTAAATAATAAGGCAAAAATATTATCCTCGAATTGCTCCGCTGTTGCACAGTTCAAAACTAAACTAAACCCTTCCAAGTTCATCTATATCGTTGGCAGTTAAAGTGGAACCAAAAACGGAACGACTTTGTAAAACTAATTATCCCCATCGTCTCAATTCCTAAAAACGCATTCTGAAACTTTGCCTTAATTACGTACCCCAGAAATATATAGATTGTCTCCGAGTGAAGTGAGCACTTACGAAGATGTCAGAAAGCAAAAAGATCCGGTTAGCTGTAGACTCCACAGAAGAAATGGAAACGGACGCTGAAGACACCGTGACTACGTCTAAAGGCGCAAATGCCACCTCCACCCCCACTGCAGCCGAGTCTGGACCTAATCGTGTTGAGCAGCAGTTTCCACGTATGATTTCAACCTCCCGACCTCCACTTCTTGAAGCAAGTTTAATCGCCCCCGTAAATGAAATATTATTTTACGTCTTTCATACCTTTGGCTCAATTTATTCGCACTGTTTGCATCAAAAGCTTGTAAAATGTGTATTAATTATTATCATTATCGGATATCTGTCAGATAAGTCTGATGGATGCAAATGGTTCTTCAGAGTTGGCGTACTGGTCACCTTCGCGAAGGGGTCAGGGTGATCCTGATCCACCACCAGATAATCTGATTCTATTTAAGGATTGCGGAGGCTTGGAGAAACAAATCAAGTAAATACATCTCCATTTAATTTAATTACAATTAAAAAAGTACAAACACTCGTGTAACCTGATCCATTTTACTGTCTTGATAGGTATATTGAAACCTCAATTATGAGCACTCTTACAAGAGGAAATTCTGACCTGAAGCAAAGATTTGGTTTGGAAGCACCCAAAGGAATACTTTTCTATGGCGCTCCGGGCACTGGGAAAACTCGTCTTGCTCGAGCTCTCGGCAATGAGATATCAGCAAGACTGAAGAAACCAGTGAATTTCATTTACCGGAAGGGAGGAGATGTAGCCAGCAAGTATTTTGGAGAAAGCTCAGCCAATCTTCGCAAAGTCTTTGAAAGAGCAAAGGCTACTACTCCTTCAGTACTATTTCTTGATGAGCTGGATGGACTCTGTCCAAATCGGGATAAGCCATACATGAGCCAATCTTACGTGACCATTGTGACGACCATGTTGGGTCTCATGGATGAACTAACACAGGTGTCTGGAATTCCTTTCCCCAACGAAAGAAGGTCGGCATAAAATTCTTCAGATTCATACGAGTAAATGGAAATTGAAGCCAGAGGAAGAATTGCTGAGCAAATTAAGTTCTGAGACGGCTGGATTTTCTGGAGCTGACTTGGCAAAGTTATGCCTGGATGCGTTTGACGAGGCTCTGAGTAGGAAAATCCGAGAAGAGAAAAAACTGAAGAATACCTCCACTTTCGTAGATGTAAACTTGGACAATTTTTCTGTCATTGCTGACGATTGGAAAATGGCCGTATCTAAAATGAAGCCGTCCATTGCAGGAGTATTCGGTAGTGCCCAGTACACTGGTCAACACAAGGCTGGCGTAGCTGAATACATACAGCCATTGGTGGGGGAAAGTGTAGGGCAGATCAAGAAGTTGATAAACTCATCTCTAAAAAATCTCAACGATACATGGAACGGCGAGGTTGGAAACCATGTGGTGGTGCACCCTGCTCAGGCTGTGTACATTTGGTCCGACTTCAAAAGTGTCCTGTCAAACATGCACGATTTTATCATTGCCCCATTGTTTGGGTCACTGAGTGGTGAAGAAATGAGTAATTGCGCAAAATATTGTCTCAGTTCAGAGATTCTGTACGCCACAAGACCCCTCGACTGGGCAAAGAAAGTTAGCGACATTTTCTCTCAAGCCATTGCCTCTCATCCACCAGCAATCCTTTACATTCCTGACATACTCGTCATTTGCGAAGCCATTTCAAGTTATCAGATGACTTCCGCTGTGAATCTGGATCATCAAATAGAAAGACTCCGAGATACCCACGTTCTGCTTGTAGCTACTGGATCAACGCCTCCCGAGAATGGCTTGGTGAACAACCTGCTCAAAAGTTTGCTGTTGTCTGAAGCACAAACGTTTAAAATTCCACGACCTCTGGACAATGAGCGAAAAAATTTCTTTTATCGACTAATTCCACCAGACCATTTAGAGTGGACAGGCGAGACACTAAACCAGCTAAGGACAATTTTAAACAGTCTGGTGAAAACAACCAGAGGACAAGAACTCGGGAATATAATTGCTTTGTATGATGCCGTGCACCATGAATTCCTTACCAACAAGGACGACAACGCCACCAAGGTTCTAAAGTCTGTGGCTGCTATTATTCAATCACATGCAATGGTATTTTCCCTGATGCAGACTACTGAAGCAGAAACTGTGAAAATGGATGATGACCACCAGATGGGTGATGATGATGATGATTCCAATAATTGCTACGCTTTAAAGCTATAAATGGAAACTGTAATAATAGATTAATCAATATTCCTGAATCAATCTTCTCTATCTGATTCATACAATGAGATAAGATATCTCTCTGGATTCATATTGTAACATCCTTCAAAATTATAGTTGAATTCAATACAAAAATGAAATTAATGGCGATATAAATTACACTAATGATAAAATGAAGTTCGGTCTGAATAAACAATTATTTTAGATAGTTCTCTCCAAACTATTTAATGTACATTCTTTTCTCATATTTATTTGTCACAAATAGTGAAAAAATCTTGCAGGGTTACCTTTACCCAGCTTGGCAGGGAGTCAAGGGATAGACACAGACATTCGCACATTTCGCCTATTGTTCCCAAAAGTTTTTACTTCACCGTTGTCATCGTCACTTTTTGCTGGAATACATTGAGCTTCATAACTACAGCCAACGAAGTAGACTACAGCAGCAAGCAGCAAAGGCAAGTAACTTCAGTTCGACACTGTTCATCTTCATCTGTCATTGTTCTGCTCCCTCTCTGAGATCGCCCGGAACACCCGGAATTTTCAGCCGAAGTGATTATTTGTAGCATTATTTATAATTGCTTTTATTGTTAACATACTCTGCAGAGATAGATAAATAGAATTCTTCACCAAGAAGAAGTCATGGCAGGAAAACAGAACCGCATGGACAGGATCGGCCGTCTGAACATGTTCTCCTATCCAAAGAGAAAAGCTAGACCTCCAAGCCCCCGAGAAAATGCCACAGTCCTTGAAAATATCTTCGTCTCTTGGCTTCATCCCTTGCTAAGAATTGGAATGACACGGGAAGTGAAGCAAGCCGATTTGTACCCAATTTTACATGAGGACCAGTCAGATCATATTGGGGACAAACTAGAAATCCTTTGGGGAAACCACTTGGAAAAATGCAAGGAAAAGAAGAAGGCGCCAAGTTTGATTAAACTGTTGTCAAAATACTACTACCTAAAATTTTGTTTCTTCGGGGCGTTTACCCTGGCAGAGGATACAATTTTTCGAATTATTCAAGTAATTGCGATTGGCTACGTGTTGGACTACTTTGAAGGGAATCCTCTAACAACTTTAACCGGAAGTGTTTTATTTGGCGTTGGTAATGGATTTGCTAAAAATGTATTTAAAATTCTGTTAAAATTGGCTTCAAAATTCAGAGGGATATTTTACTTATTCCCATTCTAGGAGGAATACTTCTTGGCTCGTTATCATGCCTGTTTTCATTTCATTGGTCCGTTTTCAGTCTTCACCATCTTTGCACTCATATCCGAATCGGATTGTCAAGCTTAGTCTATCGCAAGCTGCTTCATCTTAACAACTCCTCATTGAGAGGTTCCACAGTTGGCCAAATTATCACCATGATTGCTTCTGACCTGCATCGCTTTGATAGAAAGCACATTCAAGTGAATTACTTGTGGATCTCACCATTGCATCTGGTCGTTGTCATTTATATTCTCTACTTTCACTACGACTATGGTTTGACCAGTCTGATTGGCTTGTTCGTGTTGATATTCCTCTCCATTTTGCAATACATTATGGCCAAAAAATATCTTCAGATGAGGCAGATTCGTGTGGATTCTTCTGATTTGAGGATACGTAATCGAAAGCTGCTTCATCTGAACCACTCCTCATTGAGAGGTTCCACAGTTGGTCAAATAATCACCATGATTGCTTCTGACCTGCATCGCTTTGATAGAAAGCACATTCAAGTGAATTACTTGTGGATCTCACCATTGCATCTGGTCGTGGTCATTTATATTCTCTACTTTCACTTCGACTACGGATTGACCAGTCTGATTGGCTTGTTCGTGTTGATAGTCCTGTCCATTTTGCAATACATTATGGCCAAAAAATATCTTCAGATGAGGCAGATTCGTGTGGATTCTTCTGATTTGAGGATACGTGCAGTAAGTTTGTCATTTGAAGTGCTTCCAGTGTTGGCAAAATTGTGGTGTTATTACTTCAGACAATGATTTGATTCATACTGTCATTTAATATTTATCATTCAGGTTGTGGAGCTTATCAATGCTTTTTACACCATCAAAGTTCACTGCTGGGAGCGATTCTTTCAGGGGAAGGCGCTGAAAAACAGAAAGCAAGAAATTGAGGTTTTGAGAACGACCATGTTCCTCAAACTGCTAAATACTGCGATTGGATTCATTGTGACGAAAATGTCCGTTTTTCTCACCTTACTGATCGCCTTTATTGTTGACCAGGCAGAAAACATTAGTCATTTGAAGTGCTTCCAAGATTGGCAAAATTTTGGTGTTATTACTTCAGACAATGATTTGATTCATACTGTCATTTATTATTTATCATTCAGGTTGTGGAGCTTATCAATGCTTTCTACACTATCAAAGTTCACTGCTGGGAGCGATTCTTTCAGGGGAAGGCGTTAGAAAACAGAAAGCATGAAATTGAGGTTTTGAGAACGACCATGTTTCTCAAATTGTTAAATACTGCGATTGGATTCATTGTGACGAAAATGTCCGTTTTTCTCACCTTACTGATCGCCTTCATTGTTGACCACGAGGAAAACATTACCTCGAAACGGATTTTTGTCACTTTGATTTTATACGAGCATGTGAGAGTTGACTCAATGGTGTTATTTCCGCAAGCCATTAATGACGTAGCGGAACTTATTTGCTCGTGCAGAAGAATTGAGCAATTTCTCCTGCTAGATGAGCTAGAGTCCCCTAACCATCCTGAAGCTGTGGTCACAAAAATAGTAGGATCTGATGAAAGAGTACCATGCGTGGAAGTTGACAACTTGTCGTGTCGATGGACAAAGGATGATTCATCATTTGCTTTATCAAACATTACCTTTGAAGCACGTCAAGGACAGCTTTTAGTGGTTGCAGGGTATGCATCTTCAAGTCATCAAATTAATCCGAAATTATTTTACAAAAAACACTTGAAATGACGCCATTTTTTTATTGACACAGTCCTATAGCTTCAGGCAAGAGTACTCTTATATCCGCTCTTCTTGGTGAAATCCCTCCTGAAGAAGGTCATATTCTTGTAGTTGGTCGTGTTGCATATGTGCCCCAACATCCAATTCTATTTCCGGGCTCAGTTCGTCGCAACATTGTTTTCGGGTGTGGATACAATGCCAAGTGGTATGAGGAAGTGATCAACATGTGCGGATTAAAGGCAGATTTTGAAAAGATTGCGGAAGGGGATAACTGCTTAACAGAAACAACGTTTCTTACTACTGGCATGCGTGCAAAAATATGCCTTGCGAGAGCTGTATATGCAAACGCTGATGTGTACCTGTTAGACGATCCTCTGCAGTCATGTATGTATGATTATCCTTAAATAATCTGTTTTGTCACTTGCTTATCAATCATTATTTTGAGTGATATTCAGTTCTGAGCGGTTTTATTTTTTTTTCCTTCCAGTGGACCTAAAACATCAGAGTTTACTGTTGGAAACAGTAATCCGTGGGGCTCTTACCGACAAAGTGGTTATACTTGTCACGCACCAGATGCATTTTCTTGAACAAGCTACCGATATCCTCCTCATCGACAACGGCCAAGTCAGCATCCTAGGTACTCATCAGCAACTGAAGCGAGAGCTGTATATGCAAACGCTGATGTGTACCTGTTAGACGATCCTCTGCAGTCATGTATGTATGCTTATCCTTAAATAATCTGTTTTGTCACTTGCTTACCAATCATTATTTTGAGTGATATTCAGTTCTGAGCGGTTTTATTTACTTTTCCTTCCAGTGGATCTAAAACATCAGAGTTTACTTTTAGAAACAGTAATCCGTGGCGCTCTAACCGACAAAGTAGTTATACTTGTCACGCACCAGATGCATTTTCTTGAACAAGCCACCGATATCCTCCTCATCGACAACGGCCAAGTCAGCATCCGAGGTACTCATCAGCAACTGATCAAAGCCGGGATTGAATTTTACCATGACTTAGAAACAGCAGATGACTTTTATTTCGAAGATGATATGGAAGATGACGCATCCATAATGCAAAATGATCTTGTCCAAGCTTTAGTCAATGATCCCGAAATGGATTTGCGACGACGAAACAGCCTTCAATTCGAAGTAGACAAAGGATCAAACATTAGAAGGGTGTCTCAAGTCCATCCAAGCATGAAAAGTACTACCTCAATGAAATCAGTGAAAGCTGAACCCTCTAAAAAAAACAGTACAATTACCACAATTGCACTGGTCACAAATGACGAGGATGCGTACGATGTCGGAGATCAATTACAAGGCTCCAACAAAAATTAGTTTGAAGCTGTATTACGACTTTCTACGAACGGGAAGCTCTCGCCTTACCCTCTTCTTTCTTTTAATGTTCTGCATCGTCACCCAAGTTATGTATACCGCTACGGACTTTTGGATAGAGAACTGGGCCGATACACAAGAACATATGAAAGGAAACCCCTCCCGTTTTACTAAGGAGGAGGAGCAAAAACGCATCATAAACATCATCATATATTCCGTACTGGTGGTAATGATCATGATATTTTCTTTTGGAAGGAGCTACCTCATATTTAAAGTGTGTCTTCAGGCGTCAGCAGCCATTTTCGAGAAACTTTTAAACGCCACACTGAAAACTAGAATGGTTTATTTTGAGAAATCATGCGCTGGCCATGCAATCAACAGATTGTCCAAGGATATGGTTATCATTGACGACTTGATACCACCCACGCTATTGGAAGTGTTGGGCGTATTCTTTGAAATTTTAGGAACTCAATTCGTTCTCGCGTTTGCTAATCCATACTTCATCATTCCTTCCTTGACGTTCATCATTGTAAACATGTTTGTGTACAGGATTTATCACATGACCGCAGCAGATTTGAAGCGGATTGAAGGAAATGCGAGAAGTCCGGTGTACTCTCATTTGAGTAAAACCTTGCAGGGAGTTTCGACAGTTAGAGCGTTCGGACAGGAACAGGCTTTTGTAATGATTTTTGACAGACTGCAAGATAACCATACGGCGAGTTGGTACTTGTTCATTTCGTGCCAGACTTGGCTGGCTGTGATTGTCGATTTATTTTCGTGTATTCTCATTGGATGCATATCGGTGTGCTTCTTTTATTTGGATGATGTGACAACAGCTAAAGTTGGACTAACTATTTCAAAAATGATTGAGTTGTCAATTCTGGTACAGTTTTGTGTTGCTGAAATGTCTAATACAGAAACACAAATGATATCGGTTGAAAGGTAAGTCCTTCGATAGCCTGGACACGTTAGATTTGTAAAGTTATCTAGAGTTTAGAATTCGATTGGGTGAGATAATTATTTTATCTTGTCGGTTTTAGAGTGTTAGAGTACTGCAATCCCACGGAAGAACACCAATTTGAAAAATTCGCTGGCCCCGAGGCACCCGAAGGATGGCCGTCCAAAGGCAAAATAGAAGTTCGTGATGTGCTCTTAAGCTCACATCATCGTAAAGATGATTTAAAGCAGATAAATATGAAAATTGAGGGTGGTCAATGGATTGGAATTGTTGGGAAGTCTGGCTCGGGAAAATCTACGTTTTTAAATTTGCTCTTTCGTATCTCCGAGGCAGAGGAGGGTCGCATATATATTGATAATGTGGATATCAGTGCACTAGGTTTACATAATCTACGAAGGCGACTTTCCATGATTCCACAGAATCCTTGCATGTTCCAAGGCACCATCCGGCAAAATATAGATCCTCTCAACAGGTTCAGTGACGACGAGGTGTGGAAGGCTCTTCAAGAGTGTACGTTATACGATGCTGTTAAGAAATTGGATGATGGTCTGAATTCCTACGTGACAGAGTACGGAATGAACTTCAGTTCTGGTCAACGCCAGTTTATTTGTTTGGCACGAGCTCTTCTGGAAAAGAACAAAATCCTTTGTTGTGATGAAGTTACCACAAGTTTGGACGGATTTAGTCAAGAGATCATGATGACCAAGCTAAAACAGCATTTCCGTGGAAGTACTGTTCTAATGGTGGCTCATCGGATAAATGCAGCAGTTCAGTGTGACAAAATTCTTGTTTTCGATGCTGGAGAAATTGTTCAGGAGGGTACACCCTTGGAACTGCTTGGCCGTAAAATAGGACCGTTTTATGATTTGATAAGTCATCTTAGTGAGGCGAACCACCGCGAGTTGGTTGATATGGCCAAGGCTGCTGCTGCAGCTAACAAAAGACTTTCTGAAAAGAAATCAATTCGAAAATCTTGAAGGGCAAGTAGGTAAGTGCGGTACAAAAAAAATTAGATTCGTAATGTTCGAAAAGTAAATTGAAGATGAATACTTGAACTTTTATTATTATTGCATGTCGTGTCATTTTATCACGTGTAGACAGCAATATTTAATTTATTGTTTAATTAATACTTTTAATTCATGTATACATTTTATTGTGAAAGTGAATAAAAACAAGCAAAAAATAACAATTTATTATCATCAACAATTAAAAATGAGTGGTAGGAACAATTGATTAAATTTTAATAAAAGTCAATCTACTTTTACTTCACTCTCCCCAAATGGAAGTTGACAAATGTAGCCAGAACTGGAACTGGAGCCAAATTCCAGTTACCAAATGCACACAAAGTCGATACGGATCTACTTTTACTTCACTCTCCCCAAATGGAAGTTGACAAATGTAGCCAGAACTGGAACTGGAGCCAAATTCCAGTTACGAAATGCACACAAAGTCGATACGGTTTAATATTTCTCAAAGCCCAAAACCAGCCTTGCAAAATGCGCACAGACACTTTGTCTCCGAATGACATGATTTTCCATAAATTCTCACCAGTGAAGCCATCCACATCATGCAGTCCATAAAAGAGCATAGCTTTGTAGGTAAGAAAAGGCAGTCGCTTTCTGAGAGCCTGAACAAACGCACTTTGTATTGTGACCACCGTTGCATCCATTGTTTTCAAGCTTTCCACAATCACGTTAATAAACAGCTTGTCATACAGTTCTGGATCTGGTTTGAGACACACATTAAACTCATCCTTGATTCCAAGCAGTCTTCCAATAACGGCCCATGCATGGATCACCCCTTTCATTTCCTTTTGTCTGTCTTTTATCCCAAAAACACTGGGAAATAGCCACATCACTCCGATAGATCCGAATTGAGTGGTGACCATGTCAAACTGACTTACTGGAAAAGGAGGATCCCATGTAAGTAAATGTTTTGGCGCCTGATCTGTATTAACATGTTGCAAATCTTTAGACACGGCTTGCGCCACTTCCAATCTTCCACGGTTCATCCAGCCTCAGTATATCTGGTGAAGGTTGAGATTCACTTCCTTTTTTGCTTGCGGCTGAATGCATTCTGCGCACAATGTCGAATGTCTTGTAGGCCTTGACTTTGTCGAAAGGAAGCATGAAAAACTTTGCTATTCTTTGGATTGTTGAAAGATATCTTTGAAAGGATAGTTCCGGATTGAATAACTTTCCAGTTTTCATTATCACAGCAGAATTGGGCTTCACGCAGAAACCGAACATTAGTGAAAATGTGTTGGCAATAATGCCAAAAGTGAAGTGCTCCTTGTAGAAACTTATGCTTTGAGCAATGAGTGACTCGTCAATCCATGGAATTTCTTCCAGAGGAACCATTGGATTTGCTCCGCCTTGAATATACGGAGCTTGAGTGATTAAAGCTGTGTACAAGTCTTCAGATGAAGTTGACAGTTTGCCCACGCCAATTCCATTTTTGTTTTTGTCCTTCGTCTCAGCTTCCATAATAATACTGTTACCGTTACCCTCTTCTTCCTTCCTTTCCTGGAAAACTTTTTGTCGTGCCGTTCACTGCTGTCATGTTTAGTTTCACCATATTTTAAAAAATATATTATGCTACCGGTTTTATCACTGTCACAGACGTGATATGAGCTGACAATTATTTTTTTTTAATAATTTTTTTTCCTCTTCTGTCCTTATTCCCTACAGAGAAAAACTTCTACAGTTGGAACTGGGAAAGTGGGAAACCACTTCCAAAAGCAGTGAACAGCTAAGTTGAACGTGCAGTTTTATGGTGGAGAGACAAGGCACAATTGACAAGCTCATCTAGAGACTAAACCCGCTTTATGATAGCGGAGAAATGTGGTTTAAGTGATATCTTTCCTTTAATTTTTTTTAAAATGAAGCATTCCAACTCTCAAACTGCAAAAGTGGAAAATAACATTAAGCAATTGCATGCATGCAGGCAGACAGACAGATGCCATTTATTTTGGTTGTGACTGCACGATTGGAATTTCTGAATATTGATGATAATGGAAATAAGGTTATAATAATTTCATTTGCTATATATGCACATAAATAACGCATCAATATAAAAAAAATCCTTTTGTGTTGCACAATATTCAATATATTATGTAGGTACATTTTATAATATATTTGTTGAGCTGTTACATAATAAGTACCTATGTGCATGTTGAAAATTATTCATGAT
>JAHZMZ010000888.1:0-19774 GCA_027743805.1 Lepidocyrtoides sp. E14
GCCGATTAACGCATTTATGTTCTCGTGTCGGAGACCATGAATCTGTGTAAAAGTGAGTTGGAAACTTAGTTAATAATTAAAATAGAACTCATCGGATGTGATCACTTGAATGTAATAGCAGTGCATCGAACTACGGTTAAGAGCTGTATAGTATAGTAAGTTCAGTTCATTCGATAAACCTAAACCCGTACATTGTATGTGATCCGAGAGTCATTTTGTACAATGACGACTAGCTAAACAAGGTGCATTTAAAGTGACATGTAGTAAAAAGAGACTACCTTTTGTGTGTATAAATATAACCGTCTTACCGTCTCTATAACTGTCATAGCCTTTGCTTTAATATCAAACAAGTTGGATGGTTCTCCCAATTTCCTGAGATGGACCAAATCCCCCTGTAACGCGGCGTGTAGAGAAAGTAGAAAGAAAGCATTAAGAATATAAATAGTATTGTATGTTCATCAACCAAGAGTTTTCCAGCAATTTCCTATACAATGAACGGGAAGACGGTTTTCCTCTGAGAGTGGGACGGAGAGAGATACGCCCACAAAGCATAAATACTAGTCGACGACGATAATGTCGGTCGGTCGGTAGACATAATCATCATTATCATTATTATAATCATCAACTCATTCCTTCTTCATATTATCTCGTT
The DNA here is from genome assembly GCA_027743805.1 of Lepidocyrtoides sp. E14. NCBI lineage: Eukaryota > Metazoa > Arthropoda > Collembola > Entomobryomorpha > Entomobryidae > Lepidocyrtoides > Lepidocyrtoides sp. E14. The sequence goes on from JAHZMZ010000888.1 coordinate 653, forward strand.
GTCAATGCACAAAGGGAGAAAAAAGAAAATACATTCCCGGTAAATTGCATCATTTAGTTTCAAAAGACTTCCTGAATTTCATAAATTACAGACAGGAATGTACTAAATGGATCCTGTGAAAAGATAGGATAGCTCTGGCTAAGGGCATATTATTATCCTCATTTTCATAAATTCTTCTTCAAAACTGAACTACACAAAGGACACGTTTCTTTATTGCTTGATTTGAAGACTTGCAAAGATGAGCAAAAATACCGTGATGAACCAAAAGTATGCCATAATAATAATAAGGCAAGTTTCGTAGTAGTTAACGTAGAACTAAAGAGTTTTTTTTTACGTTTACTACAGCAAGTGTCTTAATGATGGAATCAGACTCAAAATGACGATAAATGCTGTTCCATTGTTTACGTACGTATACTAAGGGATGGTAGTTTAATGTTCACATTTGTGTTATGTACGTAAGTTAACCATGTCCTCAAAAAGAAATTCCAGAAAACATAAACTACCTTTCGACTTTCTTCTTATCATTATTTTTGTACTTCAAATAAAAATAGATTATGGAGAGAGGTATGTGTGTGAAGACATATACAGACTCTCTTGATCGTCCGAGCGATTTTATGTGCGACTGTGAGACCGGTGCAACCCACATAAATTGAATTTTCCCTTTAAGCCTTTCTCTCTTTCATTGAGGAAAAACATTCAAAAAAAAAGATCGAAGACGGTCTAATATACACCTTTATATGTATATTTATTCTAAGGGGTATGGAGTATAGTAGTAGTAACTGTGTACATGAATGTTTATCATTGCACGATTCGTTTTTTTCCAAGTACAGGTTACAATTGGAACGTTATCTTGACGGTGGGGCAACAGATAAGAAACGCACGCTGAATTGAGCTACCCGTATTCAATTACTGCATTATTATCAGCTGTCTATCAAAGTAACTTTCACGACGAGAATGAAGCTCTCCTTTCGCTACCCTATTTCTTGTATTACTCTTGAAAAAGTCCATCACCTCAAGCAAGGAAGGGCAGCAGCTTTAAGGACTTTCATCAAATTGGAAAAGAATTAGATTTCTGTGAGTAGGCATTAATATACTTGAAGTAAAGCGGTACACACGTCTCTGCGCTCACCTTGTATCTCGCCTGATTTTCACTGAGAATTATTGAATCGTTTTTCATTGCTGTAACGCTGAGATGTTTCTTGAGTGGTCCATATGAGCCTTTAATCAAGTCTGGTTTCTCATTGGGGTGTTTTGAGTCAGACATGGCTTTCTCCACTGATGTATCCTCAGATTTGGACGAAGTCAGGTTCTACCATAATATACATATGGGAACGAATTAAAATCAGTAACAAGTGGTACTTTTGCTCCTGCTCCCTCAACAAGCTAATGACTAATGAAAAAGAAAGTATCAATGTATCAATCAAATTTACAGCTATTTTGTTTTAATGCGCATAGTGAACTTTTACGAGCTATTTGTTTAATGAAAAGTAGAAATGGTAAACATACATTCATTTAATAATAAGCATTACTTTCTTTGACCTTGTAGGATCGTAGATATGAAAGAAAAAAAAGCAAGCAAAAAAAAAAACGATACGATGATGATTGATGACATTGCATTGTAACGTTATTAGGTACATTGTTTTTAATGCCCAAATTAAGTTCCTCGAACGTTATTGTTTAGTACTAGACTACATTTTTCGTGCTCACCCAAATGAAAAATTGCGGTTTCGATGAAGGTTACAGGAAGTTAGCTAGCGTCATAGTATTACGCTTTGGTTCAACGGAACTCAATGCAATAATCGTTTTATGCACGTACATAATATACAGTATATTATAGAATGTGGAAAGTAGTGGACCAACTAGTCACGTCCATGGAGTCCACTACTGTACTACTACTGCAGTATTTCATGTTATGTCATAGTAGAATTCCGCCTTTGACTCGTACCTGTCTACGATTGGGAACATGGTATTTAAGGATTTTTGGAGGCTTTATTTGGACATGTGTTTTTGCATTTTGGATGGACTTGAGACTGTGACGTGAAAATACGGTTTCCCTAAATTAAAATGGCTAGCAGCAATAATATATGGTGTAGCTCAATGTAAAATTTTTTACAAAACACTATGAAAGTAAATGTATACATGGCTATTTTATTATTATCACGGAGAATCAAATTACTTGCCTTCATGTTGTTTTCTGTCCAGACAGAGTTGGAGCTGAAGCATATGTCATGAGAGCTTAAAATGATTTTGTACGGACCAACGTTGCGATTTCGTCCGGACATTTTCTTGTGATTGGAGCTTGGAGGGATGTACAAAGTATTTTGGAATCGGTCTCTGCAAGTTAACCACCAACAAAAAATTCTGTTGGTGAGACGGTCTCACTACTACAACCTGGTGCTATTTCAAAACCATCGTGTGCAAGATTGTAACCGAAATTTAAAAACGGGTGACGACGAATAAATACACGAATGAAAAGACCAACCTTGCGTACAATGATGCCCCAATGACAGCAGCTACAATGATTGCGGTGAGTATCATCACCCCAATTAGTTGTGTCCAAGTAAGCAATGAGTTGCTTGACCCGTCTTTGGTAATTAAAATAAATTATATAGAACATTATCATATTGTCTTTATGTAATACTGTAATGTTTTTCATGCTACATTCGTTATGCTGCACAGATGAGGCAGCAAATATTCTTACTAAAAATTTATTTTTGCAGTTTTGACATCATTGAAAAATAGTATAATAATATGATTCGATAAAATTGGTTGAAGGATGTACGCAGTACATTGTGATCTTTCAATAAAGCATCAACAAGATCGTAAAATTTTTATCGTATCTCATCTATCTCATGATATAGCAGTGATTTTGTCAATTTTCATTGGAGCATATAAAATGAGCGTAAAATTTCTACGGTCTGTTGAGGAATAGGTGTATACTCGCATTGTTGGTCGTTGTGCTAACGGTAATAACTTGAAAAGCTTTTCGAAAATCACAAACTCAACAGGATGCATTCACCCTTGGGATATGATCTTGACTGATGCCTTTAAAACCAGGTTTCAATACAGCGCTCAAACGCGCTCTATATTTGAGCTATTTTTGAAGCACATATTTCTCAGATGAGTTTACTTTGAAGTTGAGAAGGAAGTGGTAGTTCGTAACATTTGTAGCATACGTAAAATATGTATTCAAATCTTTGCAAAATGGAAACTTGACGGCTGAGTAGTGAGGCTGTCAGTACAATAAAATATTAACTCGATCCGTCAGAAAGCTTTATAGTCAACTTCAGAATAATCAGTATTGTCAAAAATAGCCGATCATAAAATACTATTTTTCTGGAATGTTAGTATGATGAAAGCAAAACTCGTTGATGTTTTTAAGCCTTTGGCTACACAAAAGATTGAAAAAATGTCATATTCCAGAAATGAAAATCTCTGGAAAATCATGTGAAAGCTTGTGGCTCTCTCTCTTTCTCTCTCTTAAGAAGTAATCTTTTGTAGGCACTCGTTTGTGTTTTTACCGCCTGACATAAAAATGTACGTTATGAAACTTTTATTTACTTCCTGACTCCAGTTGCAAAGTAAACTTGGTAATGCTGACACATACACTATTATTTTCATGAGTGTTTTAAAAGAATAAATTGCGAAACGCTATATGAACAAAGTAGGAAAAATACTAACCAGATTCTCCAGGGGAGGCTTCTGTTGGATTTCGAGTATTTGTATTAGAATGTGCTGATGAAGCAGGGTAACGGTGTCGTTTCCCGTTACCCGGCTCCTTGTCCATGTCAGCGAAAGTGACTACTTGATGCCACCTGCATTTGCATGAAATCGTGTAAACATTTTATTATTTATGTTTTGCCATTTCTTCTGTCCAGCAGCATTTTGTACTGAGACGTTTACTGTGTTCATATAAGTAAAGACGTGTGGTTGTGTAATACAAATTGTTATACCAAGAAACGTTCCCAGGTTCCAGCACACAAAATTATTTAGCATAAAGTAAAGAACTCGTCTAATAAGGAATGTGTATGACACAGCAAATGTAATATTTTCGTGTGCTAGTGTCAGAAAGCTGGAGTTAAAAAAACCACGGTGCAAGGAAAACCGTTTCTTTTGTTCAACCTTCACTCACCTTCCTTTTTCATACTGGAGCACAGAAAACTGGAATGTTGTAACGTAAGCCTGCTGGAGATCGTAACTGTTTTCCAGGTCATTTTTATTACTAGAGCTTTCATGAGTTGGGGATTTGGGTATACCCGTGGCTGCATCCTCATAGACCTGTTTTCCGAATTCATTTTCTCGATTGCTTTTTGTAATAAATATCTCATCGTCATCATTGAATTTTTCCAATTCTAGTGCCTCCTTGACGCTTTTCAGTATCAAACGTGCCAAAAGGGATTCCTACAAGAGAGTTTGAAGAAGCAATTTATTTAAGTTGTTAGCTTGTTTGTTATTCTAAATTTTTAGCATCAGCACAACATCCTCAATTTGAAGAATTTTTTTAGCATCTTTTATTTTTACTGTATGTCAGATGGTAGTAATGAAATCAATGATGGTGATTTTAAGAGGGAAGGCTCGGGGTTATAGTTGAATTTATAGCTAGAATAAAATGACTTATGATGACTTCAAAAATAGAGAATGAAAACGTGTTCTCATCGTTAAAAAGTAAAAGTAGTCTGCACAATATGCAAATAAGTAGGTAGATACTCTATATAATACGAAATTTGTATTACGAATGCGTTGTCAGGCAAAAGCCCCAGCCGTCATGCTTGAGGATCGCATTCTCATCATAGTAATTAGTAACGATCGCACAGTAAAATGAATGGCGTGTCTACTTTTCTCTCTCTTCGTAATATATGTATGTATCTTGTTCCAAGCTTTAGCTTAATCAGTGTACAAGACTTTCTTATGGGAAACGTAGCGTAAAATATGTACATGTATTCATTCTTTCAACTTCAGTTTCTCATTACTCCCACACCCAGGATGCTTTTAATTTATATCATGTATAAAAAAGCATTTCGCAAATATTTTATAAGCTTAAACGCATGCAGACAATAATAACCGGGGAAATTAGAGCGCACTGGTGGTGCTTCTTGCAAACAAAGTGCATTTTTTGCCACGATCTAGATTAAAAAAGCACATCATCCTACCCCTCCTATCTATGGACTCCCTATATGTATGAGTGAAAAAGTAGCAACGGTAGGAGAAACTATTCTCTGGGAAAAGTTATTGTACACAAGCAGTCACACACGTTTTCAGTAGCAAAATGACTCGCATGTTGATTTATGTAAATTGCTAAAATGAGCAAGAGGTAAATTAAAAGCTTCCATACCATGATTTTATGTGACGATGGCTCAGCACCATGATGGTAGAAATGAAACTCTTCGCTTCCACTCAGATCCACGGGGACGTTGAAGGGACGAAAGCGAGCAGTAAGTGCCAAAGTTGGTACTTCTGGTGCATACACTTCAAGTGGTAACGGCCACTCAGGTAGAAAAACTAAGGGAATATTACTTCTGTGCAAAACGTTTTCAATAGACTTGCTGCTGGAGGAGCCCATACCACTACCGTACTTGTTGCCCCATTGATCAGTCTTTCTTGCTAAATTATGCGTATAGCCATAGTCGTATGAGGTGCATATGAAGAGACCTACGATAGAATGATAATATTTAAAAGAATGAAAATTCAACTCATCTTGAACGAACACTAGTTTTTACCAGTTCAAGTCAGCATCTTGAAAAAATGGCAGCTGGAGCATTTAATGGAGTGGGTAAAGCATGCTTGGAACTACTGAAAAAACTTGGAATACACTACCAGTATTTTAAGTAGGTTCCTGTGCAGAAATGTGCCTCAAATATGTTCTTCTACTACTTTCTAACATCATCATTGCATTGCGCAGTAGCTCAGGTAAATGTATACAAAGAATCTTTGAAAGCATAAATGGAGAGAAAACATCATGTACTCCCGGGGCTTATGGTACATTGTACACTACATAGTTTCTTTCCATTCCCATAAAATTAGATTAGTGGCCGAGGGTGACCTGATTTTCATTCATATACGCAACATTTTGTTATCCTTTTACTTACATTGTGTTGTGCACCTAATCCTGTAAGTGTAAGCATTTTTATTTTACATTTAACTATGTCTCTAAAGTAGTAGGAGATTAGTAAAAAGCGAGTAAAGCTTTTGTAATGGTAGCTCACTCTAAGAGATGATGTTAAAAATGGTGAAAGCATTATAATGGAAGCTTGACTTGGTTCACATAACCAACCACAATGTAATTACATATTATGCCACAAATGCAAGCAAGGTAATACCGTGTAATAATAATATTAAATTATGTTGTTTTCTTCAATCTGTTTACCTTGTACTTTCTCCATTAATGACGTAAAATGAGGGAGGGATATGTCTTCGTATTTGGCCAGTACGAGAACCGAGTGATTATTAACATGTCCGCTTGCATCCTTCTGAAGGTGTGTTGCAACATCATCGCAAAAAGGACTTTTGTCTAAGGCAGTAACGACAATATTGCATACACCTTTGTCTCGGCTTTCGGAGTTTTGATGAAAGTATTTTAATATTTGAAACTATTTTACCTAGCTGATATTTGGTGAAAGCAAACTTGTGCCAATGGTAGTAATTAGCGAAATTATTAATAGCTAGTATCACATCGGAAATTGATGGCTTGATGGATATCACTCCTGGCACCTGACAATAGCGAAAGATTCCATTATTACCTACTCTATTGTTCATAGTCATTCATTAGTACCATCACGCATCACATAATGTGCGATTAATGTAGACTCATTTATGAAAAGCCGAAAAGTGTAGTACATAGACTCAAATCGTCTTTGTTTCTAGGAAAGAAAACCCCATAGTGTAAAAATTTAGTATCTCAATACACATGTGTGCAAAATGGCGAAAAAGTTGCTTTCCTATATTCTAGCTCCTTTACTAATCAATTTCCTTTCTCTTCTGAAAGAATGAAAACGCACCATTTAGAAAGAAGGCTGTATTTCGATCCGATTTGTAGCAATGCAATCATTTGATTATGGGGTTCCATAAAGTCATACTATATGTAATAGAGTTTAGCTTGGATTTTCTACCAAGATTTTTCTTCCAAAGCCCTGCTTTAGAAAATTTCACTAATGATATTAAAGGGTTTAATTCTGACTGACACTATAACCAGCTGTCCAGTTGAAAGCAGCTCTGATTAGCAACTAAATAAGGATAAACTAACACACCTCTCACTGACACAGGTCACACAGTGAAAAGTTCTTAAGTGTAGTCTATTCTACTTCGTTTTTAACGTCTATCTAGGTACGTACTACAACATCCAAAGACTGTTAATCTGAAAAGCTTCTGGAGGTCTAGAAAGTTTATAGACGACAAAAGCCTAAAAAATATAATCTTTTGTGTTCCACTTCCATTATTATAATCTATTTAATCAATGTTCAATAACCTGCATACAATAGCGCTGAAAGGAGGAGAGAAAGTCAGCTTTTTCAGACTTTTTCATCCAACTTCCATTATTAGTAATTAAGTTCGGTCATTCGATAAAAAATTTGTTTATCACATCAAAACAACAACAACTATTTGCTCAAAAGCTAGTAATTGTTGTTTTCATCATAAACTTATCATCATCATCAAGTAAAAAACTTTTTTATTAGTAGAAGAACCGACCTTGGAACATGTCCATGAGTAGAACTGCCGTCCCTGGTTGAATCGGAAAGTAGCTGCCGTTGGACAAAGATGGGGTTCTAACGAGGCAATAATCTGTCCCTTGGGGTTCTCTTGTGCTAACGATATGAATTTTATTAGTCCACTACTTCCATCACAGATTTCTGGCAAAGAAATAAAATTGCAATCAGTTCTCGCAAATGTTAGATTATTAAAGCATAAAATGAAGGAATATATATAGGGAATGGAGTTGTCAATGTAATGAATGAGTAACGATTGTTATATAAGTATAAGTGGGTATTTACGCAAGCATAACCATTCCAACGATTAATACTCTGCTGCCATATGTAATGTATAAGTTAGTTGGTCGAAATACTATAAATGCACAACCGAAATGACATCGGTAAAGCAAGAGTCACTCTCTTGTGAAGATATAATTTTCACAACTTTCCGTAAAGCATTTCGTTTGTGTTCAGGGAATAGCTCAAAAAGTTGTAACTTTCATATAAGTACACATTGTTTGCTTAGATGAGTTTAGAGTCACAAGAAACTAATGACATATTCTTCATACGTTCGTTATTCAACAAACCCATAAGCTTAGCACTACTTGTTGATAAATGTTCAATTCAGTACTTTTTGGATGCAATAACGTTGTCGACAATTTCACTCCTTTTGTGCGCGTTCGTATGGTCTAGCCATTTTATTGATGACAACATGACAGTGCTTTATCTGCTATTAATTCAGTACGGAATAAGTGTCAAATCATCATTTTCAACAGCAAAAAATGAAACGTCAAATTTTGTGAAAATATCAAAGAACTTCAAAACAAAGAGCTTTTCAATGTCTTCATTTTATTGTCATTATTGTGCACGCATTCCAGCTTAACAGACTTGGTTTTGGGAAGACATATTTTTGAAACTTTGTGCGTCATGAATGACACTACTACTATACTAGAAGCCAATGTTTTTTTGGTAACATAATCCTAAATTCTCTTATTTCTTCCTATTACTGTCACTCACAGTACACACAAGCATTTCTTTAAGAACAGATGCATCCGTACATATATCCACTCATCGTCCTCATGCGGCTCAGCTAATCCGTCACATCTTTTCAACATGCATTCGTGTGGAATTTTCCTCTTACTTGTGACACAAGACAATTGTGATACCACTGATACCAGGGACAGGCGGAATATATTTACTGGAGTTGTGACACACAAAAATGAAATGAAAAAGTTGTCAGCAGCGCGACAAAGGCAGCCGAGTATATAAATAAACTATTCATTTCCAGTATCAACATTATGGCAATTTATAATGAGAAGAGTGCTTGCATATACGTCATGTTTACTTTCTTAGTTTTTGTGTGAGCAAATCACTTTTCTTTTTTGCAGCCTGCAAGTATCCGCTTATAACGAGCTCGACATACAAAGTTTGTATGAAGAAAGGAGTGTAATAGGTGTGCCTGTAAAATCATTATAGTTACAAAAATGGGTACACACCCGTACAAACGCGTACGTGCATGCCTTTTCTATGCCGCGCTCAAAGGCACATGATGGTTTCTTTATATTTATGCATTGGGAGAAACCTAAAAAGTGTTTAAAGCTTCAGGCCGGGTAGCTTTCTCTGAAAAGTGAAGTTTCTCTTTCATAGAAACAAACCCATCCCTACAACAGCACACAATGGAGGGTTTCAAAAGGAACTGAACTGTGGTATAAATTACGAAGGGCCATAATATACAGGTTTCCTAAAATGAGTAACAGATAATAACAACAATAATAAGCACACGAAAAATCTGGCATCGGAGATGTATCAGAATATAAAATATAAATCTAGAGGGTAGTAGCGATGCAATAGAACCATACTTTATAAACATGGGTTACTTTACTGGAAGAAATGCTAAATTGTACTCAGAGCAGTTGATATTCTTCAAACAAGTATAAACACACTTCTACCACCTTTTCCACTACACACGTTTGCTATTATCTTTTGAGCTTTGTTATTTAATGCTTAATATGGTAGTCCATTTGTATCATTTAATATGTTTATAGAACATGCATATAATTATACATTCATTTTCACATTAATACTTACGCTTGTATACAAAATGACTTTAAAAACTTGGGGGAAGATTCATGTCACGTAGTGAAAACAAAACCGAGCAAGATATAAGAAAGGCAACTCAGGCACGTTTACGTAGTTCCATGTTGTATAATGATGATATTAATACATGACTAGAAAGAAAACTTTACCAAAAGTGCACATGGGCAGCAAATATATATTTTAATAAAAGTCACTACTATTGGAGAACCAATAAGCTTTTTCATTCTATTTGGAAAAACCGGAAGTCCTGCTTTGAGCTTCCAAAGAAAGTGAGTCAAAATGTCACTTTCTGTATACTTGGCTCCAATTCACACTGAGAGTCCACATCCGAAATGCATAAAAAAAAGTTTGAAGGCTGGAGTAAAGCAACAGGGTTTTGTTTCAGTCGGGCTCATTTTGCAAAATGTATTTTTATTCCTCACTTTCTGTCACGTACATCAGCATTTTAATTTGCGTATGGACAATCCTACAAATCCATGGTACAGCGAATAGTAAATATTTGAGATAGGCTTTTGTTCCATAACAATTTCTCTCAACTTTGTGCCGCGCTAAACGAATATTAAATTTAAGTTCTTTTTATTTTCATCGTACTTTAATGAGTTGAGCAGAAGTGACACTTTTCTACTCATACGTAAACATCAGTGCAACATGCCAGAAACGCACACAGTTTTGATTCTCGAAAATATATTGAAAAGTAAAAATATGTACATTGTTCAACTCTACGTATTACCCATGCACATGTTCAACTAGAAAAAAAGAAAGGAGTGAATCTCAAAATGCGTACCTTCAGGTCCCAGTATGCTCAGAACCAACTGTTCATCCCGAAGTCCCAGCTGCACCATATCTCTCAACCATGTTACGTTTATTGGAGTGTCTGTCCCACCACATATTTCTGGGATGATTACATTGAAATCGGAATTTGAGGAGTGGCACAGTGCTGCTAATACAAGTAAAAATTGCACATGCCATCTTAAGCCGTTGTTAGAATTTACTAGTGGCAATGGATTACGGAACGAGGCGTAAGGGAATGTGCGGCTAGGTACATGAAAGGAATGTGAATTTTTATCCATACATTCCATCTTGAAGTAAATCATTTGTTTCAGACTTATATTAGGACATTGGTAATGTAATATGTACGAAGGTTTATTTCTTATACAGTTATCTGTTACTGCTTCTGCTTGTGTGTCTCTAAAACTACGTTATCTCATCACTGCATTACATCACTGGAGTCACTTCACTAGTCCTCCTGTGTACGTAGCCCTCTTATTGAATCAGTCGATATCCTCCTCAAGGAATCAGCCAGTGTTTTGTAAGAACGTCTCAGGTGAACATGCACTCGTTCTTCTTTCCATACTCGGCACTGTCGTTTTTTAAATAATATGTTATCTTGTCGCAGTCAATGAAGTTCCATAGTTAAAAAAGTCCTCTATTCTTATCATCAGAGCTCATGGTGTTGATGCTGTGTCTTCATTTTCTCACTTTTCATCCACGCCGCTTTGCTGGCTGAAAATGAACAATAAAAACAGTGAGCAAGAGCATAAGAGTGTAAAGAGCTATTTAACTCGTCTTGATTCTGTTATCTAATTCTCTGGAGATGTGGAAACATTTCCAAAAGCAGCAAGCAAGTACTCATGTCATTTTGCCTATTTGTGTGCGAAACTGCCACTACTACTATCTATGCAGCAGCATCATCTTTATTTTTCACTGTTTCGCATGTAAATTATACAATTTGCATTTTGCTGTTTACATTATAAAACAACTAAAACTGTCTCAAGCAGTTAGTTTTGGAACATTATTACTTTTGCATACCGACATATGAACAAAAAGAGAAACTATCAACCATATCTATCTTTCTCACGCATTCTTGCATTCACTGGCATAAAGTAGGATGCTTCTTAATTTGGTCTATCCACTCTTATTCACCTTTCCCTAGTGCTGATTAAGATAATTTTTACCGTGCTATAGAAAAACAGACAATTATATGATTTTGTATGTGTGTGAATAATGGCATCAGTAATTGCATTCAGGTTATGGTAGCATACTTTTGGTAATTTTGGTGTCGGCTGCATTTTACCGGTGGTTTTTATATAGATATGCCAATATTAAAGTTTGCCCGTTTAGAATGATATTTTTAGTATTTTTTCAAGGTAAACAGAATATTAAAACCATTACATCGTGACACAGTCGCTGCGATGCTTAGGTAGTACCGAAAAGCAGTTTGTGCAATTATTACTACTAATGTAGCTATCAGTACCTATGTAATGTTTCACATTAGAGTTTCAGACAAGACATTTTCATACATAATGGAAGGCATGAAAAGAGGTATGAAGTCTTGCAATAATATTCTGGTACCTTAAATTGATGTTTTTCCGGTAAACCAGCAAACGAGAGGATGCGGTTGTATGAAAGTAGAGATAGGAGTCTAAATTCAAGTGAAAAGCTTGTGCAATTTTTCCAGCAGTAAAAAGGCCCATACGGTTCAGCCAACTGTTTGCATATTCAAGTGTTTGTTAAAGTATTTCTCACTACGGTGCATGAAAATCCTCTTTTCCAGTTCAGCTTTATCATGGCTTCCTGAAAATGGGTGTATGTATATTTATATTACTTTAAGCATGCACAGTTGTCAATGCATGGACGAACTTGAAGTGGAGACACGTGACATAAAAATCTCTACGTTTATAAAAAAATTCTACTAGATACTTCACACAACATAAAAGTCAAATAAATCTTGTTTTTCGCAAAATAAATATGCTGAAATGTAAGGGTGAGCATGCACAAGTTACGTGAATAAAACGTGTCCAGTATATGAGCGTAAAGTAATTGACAGATATCCAATATAACACCCTTTAAAATAAGTTAAAAATAGTCAGAAGTAAGCAGTGTATTAACATTCATTAATTGATTCCAATATTTTTAATAATGTCATGTTAATTTGCGTAGTTCAAAGTAGTTACATAATATTATGAAGAGGATGAAGTAAATAACTTATATGATAAGCTATTTAATTATATAGTCTCTTTCATACCCTGTCATTTTCAGTGTATGTAACAAAAACGAATGGAAATGTGCATACATTACATTAAGCAATTACTCATCCATCGCTACCTAGCTCAAGAAGATACATTATAATTTTTTGCCATTATGTCAGTTATACACTCTATCAACTTTTCTGCTTCATAAATAAAGTAAAAATAGTGAGCGTAAAGAAAAACAACTAGGATTATCTTTTTATTGTGAATGGTTCAGACGAAATAATTGATTAGCATTAGCGTTGATGGTCTACAAAACTTTATTTATGGACTGTTCCATGCTTTCACCCTTACTTTAAGATAAATTTATCTTCCTCCTTCCAGCCAGTAAGTATTGTTGTTATGTATTTCAGTTTTTCACCACTTGTTTTTTATGACTGGTCGGTTGTCTTTTGAATTTTCGGTTTGCTCGTGTCTATCACAGTGAGTCGTTTACTCTGCAAAACCTTTTGCAAGTACGACAGTAATTAAGATAAAGTGGTAGAGTGGTATTAAATGATGTCACTGACTAATTCAAGACGACAAGTGACTTGAACGACTAAACTTAAGTGGAATTGAATTGAAATTTCTGATTTTGCCGCATGCACACTCACTTTACATGATAAAGTACAACTCCTGGTGACGGTTACTCAATTCATGAAATCTTACATTTTTTTGAAGTATTAACTCAATTTAAAACTCACCTTTTCATTTTCGCAATGAAAGGTACATAATTGAAAAAAATATGCATAGTGCAAACGAGTCAGATTGAAAAATGTGTACCGAAGAGCTTGCACATTTAAGCACAAGACATTTTCCAGAGAAAGCAAGACTACACATAAATAACATACCCCTGAAATAATAACCAGCGCGGCAGCGTTTGTATTTTTTAAGAGAATGAAACATTTTGATTTGATACTTTATACTTTTAAGTAGCTGTGCAGCAAAGTTTCACTAATAACAATAATATCAAAGTCCTTTCTATGAAACTTTCTTCTCTCGACCACTTTCAAATTTTTTCTGTTGTGAATACCTAAATGCAATATTGCCAAATTTAATGTACTGTCATAAGTGCCATATCGATGTCTAAGTCAATGTAACCGAAAACTAAGTAGCTGTCTCTCACATTTTTCACGGTAATTCTCGAAACTTACCTTTGAAACCTAATGGTTACGGTTATTTATGAATAACGTAGTACTACTTTGTAGGATTTTGTTTCTACTGTTCAATCATATTTCATACAACAGTGACGTTATGATAAAAGTTGTTTAGTTTGAAATGTTAGTTACAAACTACTGAAAATGTTGATGGATAAGAGTTTGTATCAAACTAAAATGATTAGGTATGTTTAGCGACATGGAAATGCTATAAATAACACCCCAATGGATTGGGTTTCTATCTAAAAGTATTTACTTACATATCATGAGAAAGTAGAGGTAAAAGAGTTTTACTCCATTGAGCAATAAGTAGCTGCAGTATCGTCCAGGAAAAAGTACACGAAAATACAGACATTTTCACCGGGAGAGATAAAAAAAGGTACTGTGCATTTGTGAAAGGTGGTGTAATTTCCCAAATTCTGTATCATTGGTATCGCCAATGAGTAAATGTACTTCAGCCATTTGCTCATGATCACTTTCCATTTTACAAAAACAGGTGTGCTGTTGGAGGTCTGCTGGAAAAAGCGAGAACGCGGTAGTGATGACTATTCAACTAAACTGGAACAGAAGCGAGAACAGGCAAAACACTGTTTGTTTTGTCTTCAACCCTGTCATGCAGCGCAAAATAAATTGTTATTTGACACCTATCTGCAAAGTGCTTTTATAATATGGACTTGGAAAAGCATCTATTATAAAAAAAACAAGACAATAGTACAAAATAATGTGCATGTTTGCTTTTGAGTTAGCTTGAGTTGTTGGCCGTAAAGGCTTCGATACTCTCATTTCTCCTTCCTCTCTATCAGACTGGATCATCTTACGAAACGAATGCAAAACCCAGGACACATTCTGTATGAGTTCATGCTATCATTCATTATTACACAATAGCTGAGACTGTTCATGTATCGGAAATTTGGCAATGCATGAAGGAAACATATTCTTTCCAATAAAGCAACGCAATATATCTACATACAAACGACATTTATTGTTTATTTGCCAGGTTTTTTTTTTACAAAACTGAATAATATGCTCACATATGTATATTACATACTACCCTTCCTACTGACAAGTGAGGGAAATACATACAATTTTCCAAAATGTGTGCCCATGTGCAGAATGAGTAGAAGCTCAAACATGATGAGAAAAAAATAATATATTATTTTTCTGTCCAACAAAAATGCAATGTCTTTTCGACTTTTTACCTTAGACTTTTGAAATATCAGTATTATTTATGCCAACTGAGCTGTTTTTATGACAATTGGAAAACAGTAAAATATATTTTACGTCATTCGCGGTCACGACTCTCTAGCTACATAGTTCGTACACCGACTTAGTCGAGTGATAGACAGTGTTATATACATACATGAAATGTGCCTAGATGGTAAGTCTCTGGAGTAAAGGAATTTTTTGGTTATTATTGATTCCTTATTGAAGCACACCAACGAGCCTATTTCTCGCTCACTGGTTTCTACATGGGAACACTCATAAGAAAGGAATTTTTGTGTAATATAAACATATTTAGTTGTAAGCCCACTACTAAGATCACAACTCATCGGAGAATGCTGACAAAGGAGCTGATATGAATTGAGACTGAAGATGCTGGTAATAATATAGCTTTACGAGTGTTCATAAGAACGTGATAGCACTAGTCCACGCAAAGTTGGGAAAAGTCAAATTCCCAAAGTTTCCTTACATATGTGGTGACGATGCATACAGAATACGTATTTTTTAGGCGCACCAATTGCATTTTCTTTGGAAATAAGTTCTTATAATAACTAATATATGAAAATGAAATAAGGAAATTGTTGTCACATGAAGGTATTCATGTTTCGATCAGAAAAGAATAGGGAAAGTTGATTTACAGAATGTGAATAAATAATGCTGACATCTTCTATATTATTATGCTATATATGTGCCGATGAATGCATGTCAATGTATGTATAAGGTCACTGATTGCATGAATCCTACATAGTTTTGACTATTGGAGGTTTAGTTTACATATGTACATAGGTATATATATACACTAAGAAAATCTGCAAAGGAAAGCTGGCCTACTTTCACTTCTTTACAATCCATTCTAAGAAGTTGGAGATAACGAAAATTCAGAGTGAATGTATTGCAAATGTCATCGGAGCCTACAAATAGATGGGAAATCTGAAACTAGAAATGAGATCTCAATATCTATGCCATACCACAATGCCACTAAACTACACGCCCATAATCTGCAGAATCGGAAACAAAATCCGTATACTGAAACTATTCCAACGATTTCAAGTAGCTTTACTTTTGATGCGACAAGAGTTACATCAAGTTCGTTTCTTTATGGAGCTAGTAAAAGCTATGGAGCATACTTGTGCTGCTTTCCCTTCTGGAATACAAACGAAATTGAAATATTTGAGGAATTGGAAAGCGGAAATTAAAACTGTAATCAGCATGCTGTGTATATTATGCTCTGTAACTTCTTATATGTTGTGTGTGATGCAGCGCTTCATGCAAGGGCTTTGACACGGTTATAAAAGAATATATGCATACTTATAGCATTGAGAACTTTCAGCTCTTTCACTTTGAATTTTATGGAGTTAAGTATTTATGTGTAAAGGTAATTATCGTCCTTGAGTTTCATTAGGAAACCATTAAAATAAATGTATACATAAAATGCTCTAGCAATTGTGATGATGTGATTCCAGTACTTCACCAAAAAGTGGCACTTCTCTGTGGATTTGTGCAAAAAGGAAGTAAAAAATAATGTTTCTGTATTCTACCTGAGAAACAAATCCTGCCGTTGTATAATGGCTTTAGCCATTGCATGCTTACATGTGCTAGTGAAGGTTATCGCAGTTTACACTTCCTCGCAATCTCGATCCATTATTTATACACGCATTGATTGCTACATGTAATGCAGCTTATGTATTTCTTTTTCTTTTTCTTTAGTTTGACCTCAGACTCTTTAAGAAAAGCTGTACACAACCTTGCAACAAACAGTTTCCTTTTGACCTCACACTTTCTCCTTTTGTGTTTCCTAATCTTCTTCCCCTTAATTACCACGGGTAGCATTTATGGTTTATCAAGAGAACCTATGACTTTTCATATCATTGGTCCTAGGGGAGTTGCATATTACGTTACTTGAACTTGTTGGCTGGCATATATATAACTAATTTTATCGGTTGGTTTCTCCCATGTTAGCAATATCATATTGTATACACATACAAGTATGTATTTTCCAAAACGTTTAGCTATACTCATACATGCATTACCATAAACTGTTTATTATAAACATAAAATAACTTGTTTATATATAGGCGTACCTGATGTATGTAAGCATTATAAGGATATCTCCTTTTCTTCCAACAGTTTATTCTTGTAATTGATGTGAATATGAAGAGGAGCAGTTTCTAGAAATTCCTTTGCACAAAACTCGCAGAAAACGATTCAGTTGTCTTTATAACTTTTGATTTACAGAAAGTCAACTTAAATTTCGTAAATATAGTAAATTTTCAAATAAAATCTGCCTTGTTTTGCTTGTATTATGCATTTGTTTCTGGCAAAATAATATTGACTTTAAGTAGTATTTACTCACATTATCCAATTTGAAAGATAAAACCCAGAATTAGAATAGATGAGAACCCTGTTTATCATTCATTGCACTCATTTTTCAAACATCACATCTTTGTCACAAAAAAAGATCACATCACATTACTTGTTTGCTACAGTCACCCCTTTTTCTAAGCAGAGAGTAGGGAAAGCATCAAACCACAAACAAATAATGCTTATGGAAAGTCAGAGTCGTTTCTGCGTGCTTATTTACTCTTTCTTTTTATTTGATATCCACTTGACTGCCGCTCCTTAGTGGTTTATACACATATTTATTTGCATTATGCCATCCTAAATAGGTTTTCTCCTCTCCACACAAAAAGCAACAAAGTCAATTTCATTTCTACCTCAAGAAAAACCCTTGCTCGTTTGGGCTGCTCTTGATGATGTCATTTTTTCCATCTCTACTGAAAAAAGTTTCTTTAATGTTCGTACACATACACACACACATACACACAAAACAAGAACAACAACTCGAAAAAAGTACTTTTCCCTCCTCTCGTCGCCGTCAAAAGGTCTGTGTGTGTGTACACAGTTTTTCAATTCTTTTCTCCCTCTCAGTCTTCCTATTCCCTTCGATATTTTTTGTTGACGACGTGTGTGATATGATCCATGATTTTTTTGTTGCAAAAAAGCAACTGTGAACAGCGGACACGGAGAAAGAAAAAAACACCTTTTCTTCTTTTATTTTTCTGTCAAGTATTTGTTTGGATGGAGTTATAGGAGTGATTTGAGGAGTCCATGAAGCAGATTGTAGATTTGGATCGTTGTGCTCTTCGCTCTTTTACTTTCTTTCAGATAAACGGTACAACCATTCCTGCTCGGCGTGCTGTTGCTTGTAGGAAGTCTTCTGTCAGACTGGGGCTTAGTGCGAGCATGTAATCTTGTTAAGTGAAAGGTAGTAGTGGCGGTGGTGGTGGCGACTGTGGTGGTGGTCGTGAAAATAGTGGAGTTAGATCAGAATGGATGGATATACCAATGTAAGTGGAAGAGGCAGAACAACTTGAGTACACACATTTTCATTACATGTGTTACTTTTATATACATACGGAAAGAACAATAGACTCCAGCCAGTGCATTGTACTAGGCTGGTAAAGAAAACCAGAGAAAAGTAGCTTTCATAGTTTTCGTTTCAGGAGGAAGCAAAATTCATGAGCTGGTCTGGTTTTAGTTAGTTATTTCGTATTTTTTGCAAAGATCGGAAGCATACATATCATTGAAATAAACAGCAACAATGTGCATAGCTATACCTAATAGAAGCAGGACAGATTGAACTTCTTATATGCATTTGTTGAAATTTTGGTAAGTAAAATTTAGTTGATTATTGTAAGTAAAATACGCGTTATGTACCTCAACTAACCGTAAAATACAAAAAATAAATATTTTTATCAGCAAGTTTTTTTTGAATAAATTTTAATGTTGCACAAGATTACCTAAGTCTGGATGGAAAAGTAATTGCATGCCTATATTATTCTTTTCACACTGTCCTTCAACCGCTGGAAAAGTAAATATAGCTTACACAATATTACAAGTCACACACACCTTACACGATTGTTTAGTATCATGTTGCGTGAGATATAATAAGGTCTT
>JAHZMZ010000889.1:0-21934 GCA_027743805.1 Lepidocyrtoides sp. E14
TCCATCTAATATATATAGCCTAACTAGGGCTGTTTTTGTCATGTAAATAATAATATGCTTGACTGTCAAGTAGCTGGTATTTTATCCAATTAAACTAATATTCTCTGCCATTTTGCCATTTCCTTCCTAATTATTTCTACCGGATGCTTGAATATTATTTCACACAAGCGTAGTATTTTTCTCTGCAGCTAAACTGAAATATACGCAAGACTTTTGAAAAATTGTAGACAACTACCCCAAGTTTTCCTTCACTTTTACCAGTGCAGTGTAATCAATATGAACAAGTGGGCGATCCTAAAAATGAGTTTTATGAGAGGCAGACAAGTTACAATAAGTAAACTGCATCATAAATCACACTTGGATTAAGGAGAATTCCTACTACAGATATGTAATGTAGAGTTACTGCATGTTTCAGGGAAAATGGCAAATTAGAGCAAGGTAGCATCCAGATACATTAATGTCCATTAAAAGAGAGCAGGAAAATAATTAATGAAATGCTTCTATTTTCATTGGCAAAGCACACTATTATTTTAATGCATTGCAATGTACCTTACATATTATACAGCGTGCGAGAAAGTGTGTGTGTTTCACTCAATGGTGATGATAACAATAAGGCCATAAATATGTATAAAGTATAGGGTTGCTCAAGTGGTAATAATAAATACACCTCACCACACCACCGCCGTCTTGTTTCTCATTCAAAATTTAGATTGTTATGAAAGAGTAAAATCTTGATTGTACATAAACACCTACTCCAGCACTATACAATTTCTTGGTATGTACTTGTATTTTTCTTCCCTCTCTCTCGTGTCGTGTTCTCCAAGTCAGTCAGGATGAAGTTGTCACACAATAATAATATGACAATGAGGAAATTGCATATTTCCTCATGGATGAGAATCTGCTGCTCTGTTATTACGCGTTTTATGCAAAAGGATTTTTCTCCCTTGCTCTCATTCTCTCACTACTTTCACTCCATTCCTATTACTGCTAGTACTACTTATTATTATTTTTTACGTTGTTGTCGCATTTTCCATTTTATCATGAAATCAGCATTCACAGTTGTATGGCATGGAATTATTATCTACGTCATCCTTTGCTTTCCTTCTACTTTCACTTCCGTTTTGCTCGACTCAACTCATTCATTTTCCAGCAAAAGGGAATGAATGTATTCATATCAACCAAACAAGGCTCTCGTTGTATGACTGAGACAAAAAAAAATCTCTGAAATTTCAAGCAAAATGCATGTACCGACATGTGTGCACAAAAAATCTTGAGAAAGTAAGATGGAAAGTGAGGGGGATAAAAAATGAAGATAAAAATTGGTACAATGGTGTTCACAGTAGTGAATGGGTATAAAATATAGACGACATTGACGCGAAAAAAATAATGCAAGGGATCTAGGAAAGGGACCGTTTCTTTGCATCTGTCTTTGTTATCTTGTTGCTGACAAAATATGCAGGCTTCCGTGAAATCGCCAATTTTCGCTTTTCTTGTAAGCAGATTGTGAAGTGACTATATCGTCAAACAGAATATTACCGTTGTTGAGACGGGGTAGTGAAGTGAAGAAAAACAAAATATGGAAAATAGGAAAATTACTAGTGTATGCAATATGCATGCGAGCTAAACAAATATAAAAAAATATTAAGTTTTCTTCAGTTCTTTCAACCAATCTCTATTTGTCTTACTACAATTCTATAAGAAGTTGGAAGAAAACCTCTTGAGATTCTTGCACTTTTAAAATTGATGTTGTTCATTTTTCTTCGAATTCCCAGTAAAATGGCTGTTCAATAAGTACAACAAACTAAAATGATAGTTTATGGAAATTCGT
The DNA here is from genome assembly GCA_027743805.1 of Lepidocyrtoides sp. E14. Taxonomy (NCBI): domain Eukaryota; kingdom Metazoa; phylum Arthropoda; class Collembola; order Entomobryomorpha; family Entomobryidae; genus Lepidocyrtoides; species Lepidocyrtoides sp. E14. The sequence goes on from JAHZMZ010000889.1 coordinate 1,829, forward strand.
TAAACACATTTGCTCATTTTTTGACAAAATGTATTTTGTAAAAACGCTACCACTCTAACCGCATTTCATTATTTATTTATTTAAATTGCTTTTGTATGAAAGCTTAATGCTTTTGAAAAATTTGAATTTTGTTCGTTAAAAGTATTTTTGCCTCTTATAGACTGTAACGCTTGAGTTTATTTGATTTTGCTTCATTATATAATGCTCTAACCATTATGTAAGCTTACATGTCTAGAAATACAAAGTTGCTTTTATGTATGCAATTTAAAAAATTTGGGTTGGTACTGACGAGACTGTGGTTCTTTTTGATTTCAGGGACTGACCGCATTCCTCTCCTTTTCGATATTTGCAGCCGTACTGGGAATGCTCCAGTTTGGCTACAATACAGGCGTGATCAATGCTCCGAAAAAGGTGAGTAATCGTTCGTTGAACCAGCAGGCCCACTTATAGATGTGGTATATGTTGAAGTATTTGTAAAGACATACAATTTTAGTACATGAAATTTTGACTTTCCTTGTCATTTCTCATTGTCAAGTAATGCAGGACTGAATTTTGTAACATCAAAAATTATTTCAGTAGTAGAGAATATAGTACATTCAAGTATTGATCATACCGCTTTCACTGGTACCACAAACAATAAAACTAATAAAGTGTATACAGTTGTATGATGACAAGTTTTAATACCTATACAATCTCATTGTTTGACATTGTGGTTTGAGCTATTGACAGAAATGAGAAAGACTGTATTAATCAGCTAAGCCATATAACTTTTCTGAAAAAAATGTATGAGCATGTGATACAATAGACCTAAAATTTGACATCACCAGTATAGTTGAAATAATAAGTCTACTCATTCCTATTATTTTTTTTTCATATAAGCTGGAATAGATTGAGAACTAGCTGAAAGCATAATATTACATTCATGAACGAAACGGAAAAAGAAGGAAGGAATGGATGTAGCCATTTCTCACCAAGTTTGTTTGAAAGATGTGCGTTATTCTTGTTAATATTCATGCAAAGACATGACATAAAGATCTTTGCATGATTTGTCAAAATTTCCCCTTTCTGTCTGTCCTGTCCTCTTCTCTTCTCCCCCTCTCCTTCACTCTCATATATTTTCGTTCTGTGCCTTGAGTGAAAGAGCCAGTCTCAAGAGTCTCATCATCATTCCTTCTGTACCATTTCACTTCCATTCCATACTTCATTAGAGAAAGCTTTTTCTACTTTCCCTTCCTTCACTTTCTCCTGAAAAGAAGTAAAAAGCACGAAACAGTAAAGAAAATAGCCTACCAACCAGAGAGCACCTCTTCAACCCAACCATTGTACATATATTTTCTCAGTGTTTTAAATGAATCCACTAAAGAATAGTATTCTTCTTCTTCTTCTTTCTTCCGCTGCTGTCTGCTCACCCTCTTCTTCAAAAACTACATACATGATATTCTAATGCTTGTTTTTACTTTTTACCTAGCGGACATGCACTACATACATTCATCGTAATAACAGTTGTAAAGATAAGTTAAACCTAGCCCTTTGAAGAGGCAGTGCTTCATAGAAAATCTTTGTTTTCACATTATTTTTTTTTATCTCACTAAAATATCTGGCGACCCCCATTGAAATTTCTAGAGTACAAACTTTTCATAAGAATTTTACAAAGGCAAGTCAAGTTTCATTCCATTCCCTTATGCAAAATTACTTTGCATAATATTTACTACATGGAACTTTAATTTCTTTTAGTAGGTACATGCGCGCACCTGACAATAAAAAGCTCTAGCCATATACAAATAATACGACTTATACGACTCTGTTATATAGGCCGATTGTATATATGAAAACATTTATATGCTTTGATAGTTTTACACGTTCTACACACAGCCATCATGGTCATATCACTAACAACATCACGTTAAACCACGGAAAAGTCATTTTGGAAAAAAAACATGCAGGTTTGATGATTAGGCATTTCATAAATTACAGCTTACAACTTCTCCACTCTTACATCACTTTTCTCGCTTTCTCTTTTTGGCACGCAGTAGTAAATTTTAAATGCCTTGACAGGTTTCTTGTGTGTATGTGCAGCCAAGTATAAGGAAATTGGGTTGTCGATGAGTGTGGTAGTTTGTTATTTTATGACTGTAAGTCATTCATGTTCATCTCGCATAAAATTGCCCACTTTACGACGTCAAGTTCAAAATGTGTGCCTCAAAGGCTGACACGAAGTGATATGCTGGTGTGGTGTGGTGTGTGTGTGCTCTGTAGTGGTATAAATAATATGGCTTTGCATAATAATGCGATATCAAACATGTATATGGTTTTCCATTTTAATAGCCATCATACAACTGTTCCCATGAATGAGCATTTTTGATCTTGTTATTGGTTCTCGGTGGGATAAACATGTACATACATACATGCACTAGTAAAAAACCTCTACCTACCATCAACCACCACCGTCATCATCAAACTTTTAAGACATAACACTACCAGTGAAAATCCAGAGTTTGCCTGATACTTTTATCATGAATAAAGAAAGAAGACAAAAAAGATTCCCCATATTTTCTTGTCATCGATAAGAAATCATATGCAAATCCAGTGAGCAAAAATGTCTAGAATCGAGTGCGAAAATTGAGGACAGACAGCATAACCACAAAGAGACATTTCACCCAAAACTATTTCCGTTATGCTCTACACTATGTATGATACATTTATGTATATCTTGAGGATATAAAAACACGTATAAAATTCATTTTTTAATAATTTTTCCTCTAGGATATCGAAAGGTTTATAAAGGAAGTTTGGGAGGAGCGTAATAAAAATAAGTCGATGGCGAAGGATACGCTGGAAGAAACGTATTCTTATGTTGTCTCCATCTTTGCCATTGGTGGAATGCTGGGTGGATTTGGAGGTGGAATGATCGCTAATCGATTCGGGAGGTAAGCTACACATAATATATACAATATACATACTTTTAGTACATATAACAAAGAGGGGAAAGTATTTTTTGTTCAACAATGAAATGTTTCGTACCCATATGCCCATCAAGCTTTTCAACTTCAAGAGAGTGTAGACTTGTGGATTTCACGACAATTTGCAAAATTGCTTGGCCTGGCGTCATTCAACGAGTAAAATGAATGCTAATTGCAGTTGTCGTGTTCCCTGCTACTTGTAGCACCACGTAGTAACGTACTCCACCTACAAAAGTAAATGTATACAATTTCATGTCAGCACGCAGGCTACAAACTGTATTGAAAATGAGCCGGTGGTTAATCGTTGCGGAAGTGGGATTTGGGCAATAAATTAAGTAATATTGAGCGGAATGTCATATATATCCTTCTTGCAACAACATGTGTATGCCTTCTCCAAGTTCCTTTTCCCAGCTTTCTCCTCTCTCTCTCTCTTTCTAGACAACTTGTTAAATGATCCTTGTATAAATTGAAAATCGGGAAAATGCTCAATATAATATCTGTAGAGGAGCATTCGGTGCACCACTCTCTGGTTTTTACTTATTCTTTTCATGATGTGTTATTTACAGGAAAGGTGGATTACTACTAAGTGATATCCTGGGAATCGGTGGTGGCGCACTGATGGCACTGACCCGGTCTACCCGATCCTACGAAATATTGATTATTGGACGGTTTGTCATTGGAGTTCACTGCGGTAAGCTTGCTCGTTTATAATTTATAGCTTGTTCATATACTTTTCCGTTAACAACCTCGCCACTGCGTTATTATTATATAAAAATACGAATATTTATATTGCACAGCGATACCAATAATTATTATGTGTTATTTTTAACGGCTTATGTTTTTTCACTACTTTTAAAGTACTGCGTGTAATGTTTGTACTTTGTATACCTGTACGTTACCGTTGCGTTGCGGTATCCTTTAGCAGGATCTCTGCTGTTATCGCGAGAGTGGAAACTGGTCGGCAACCGCACATTTTAAGCTGACTGGGCAAAGATAAATTACTTTTTATTCAGGGGTTAATGTGTCTATTCCGGTGTAGATAAAGAAAACATTAGTGTTGCACTTTTTCCATCTGATACAGGATATTATTATATACATGGGTAGCAAAGTGTGTACTGTACTGTGTACAATATCTGCAGAGATTTTATAAGCGTGCACAGCTAGTAATAATTGTAGTCACTGTATTCAAGTCTTGCGATTTCCAGTGTTTAAATCCACCAACTCATCAGAAAATGTTCATATTAAAAAAAATTATCCATCTAGCATAGTAACATTACTGCTTGTTAGCCCCATTAATGTTGTATGCGGATGATGACAATGTTCCTGACAACTGCAATCATGACGAGAAAAGTGAAAATTTGTCCTCTACCCCGAGAAAAAAAATTACTTCCCTTCTCATATACATACATGCTTACTCACGTCCATTTATGGTTGAGTATACAGAATGGGTAATAAATTTGCTTCTCATTTTATGATGCTAGTAGTATGTTTTGTGTGCGTGGTGTGGTGTGGTAGAAGCAGGAAGAAATATTACACCGAGTCATGCAGCTCCATGCAACTCCCATTGTCACGCTGTCAACTTTTGTCAGATCCAGTTGCTTCTAAATTAACTTGTAATTTGTCACGGATTATTTGTTGTCTTTTCATTTACTTTACAAGGAAAAAGACTCCACAATTCTTTCTATCACACAAGAGCTCCCTTTTCGTCTCCTTTTCTCTCTCTGTCTAATAAAAATGCTTTCTCTTGTTTCTCTGCTCAGTCTCCGGGCAGTCTTATTTTGCCATGCTATAATAATAAACTCCCTCTCTCCCACTTCTTTCTCTTTCCTCTCCTGCTTTCACTTTTTTTTACTCTTTCACTGAATTCAATACAAATGAGTTGCATTTTAGCTTCATATATTTTTTTTTGTCTACGTCATCTCGTATACACCACGAGTTATTGTAACCTTTGATTTTCATTTTAATGCCCATGACTTTTGTTTATTGTTCAAAATAATAATAATAACAGAGATCAGACACACCATAATAACTAACCCTGTTGCAACAGCACAGGACAGAATTGTTATGTGGTTTCACGGAGAAAATGAGATTTTAGTAGTTCTACTGACTATGCCCCCATTATTACTACTAATACTGCTGCTGCTCATCTTTGTTCCTAGTTAATAAGTTTTTTTTTGTATCTTCTTTAACCCATACATTTTGTATTATGTATTGCTGTCTTCTTTTCACTACTTAATGTACACAGATAAAAAAGGAGAGAGATGGAGAATAGAGGAGTGACGGTCTTTTGTTCCATTCTCCTGTCGATTTATTTCCGTCCTTTTTATTTTCACTTTCCTTTTTCAATCTAGCCTTCTTCTCGGCTTATATGCTGATGGTAAAATCAAAAGATACATGAGGGGAGTTTGCTCTACTACTGCTAATACTACTACTACTACTCTTTATTTCTCCCAGCCCACTGACTTTTTCTTGGCTCTTTGTTCAATAAGTGTGTACTGTGTACATAAGAATGAAAATACGGGTAAATAAAGTTATACTGTCTCCACAAAGCGCAGTGTGTGTACTTTCTCATGATCAACTTTATTCCATATCAGTTTTTCTATGAAAAAAAAGTTTGAGTTCTACGTACTTTATTGAGCTGATAAGTAATCATGGGAAAATTTTAGTGATCGCACCAATGCTCGCATTATGATATGCAGAGTATTTAATTTTCTTTCTTGAACGTATTTTGTGATGAGTCTTGCTCCTGACCAAATATCTCATATTTATTATTATTATTATAGTAATCTTCATGATGACAATTGGAAAAAATGACCAGAAGAATATATTACATGAATGTGCTTATGTGATAAACTTTTATGGATTCAAGGAAATCTGCTTATTTATGATATCACCACTGATTTTACTCCCAAGTCCAAAATCTATAATGCTTAAAGATTTTCCGAGTACACATTTTTCCAAAGGAAGCCCAGTCAGTGAGTTTGTAATTGTTTCTCAACTCTCTGACAGTTTCCGCCGAAATCAAATTGTTTTTTTTCCCGGAAATGAAGATGCAAACTTTCTTAGATTGCGATAAGTCATGAGAGGAAGATAGATGTATGTGCATAAACTTGATAAGAATATGCAATGCAACGTTTGCAAATATGCCTTCAGAATTATTTGATGTAAAAGTAAGCATGCAGCATTGCAATAGTAGCAACAAAATGGTAGTCGGCAATCGGTAGTAGTCTGTGAAATCATAATGGAAATTGCACCAATAAAAGTAAAAAAGGTTCTTCCGTAAAAGTAATTTATGTAGGGAATCGGCTACTGCTGACAAAACCATTTATACATAAATGTCCGTGATATCCTTTTGTTTACGTCGGCAAACAGTTAGTGGAACAAGTCAGCAATATAAGCTCTTCCTTATATAAAATTAAGTAAATGTAGCACCATTACTGGTGAATGCAAAATTATATCATTTGTACACTTTCTTGGCGACCTATATGCTTGTGTACATTTACAACTAGTGGATGAAATGTTATGTTAACGGCATTATTTATCTTGCTCATTTGTAAAATTGTAAGTAAACATAACTCTTATTGTCTTGTGTGTCTGCAGGCCTAAGCACAATTTTGGTCCCTATGTACGTTAGCGAGATTGCTCCATTGAATCTTAGAGGCGCTCTAGGAACTGTGAATCAATTAGCTGTGACCATAGGACTTTGTGTTTCCCAGATCCTTGGAGTTGACCAACTCTTGGGAACTAATGATGGCTGGCCCGTTCTTCTGGGTAAGTTGAAAAGATTCCTCTTTTTCCCTTCTTTTTCTTCTTCTTCTTCAAAGCAAACAAACGAAGAAAATAAAAAAAGACCCTTTTTGCTTTGTTTTCTCCTTTTGTCATTTTGACTATGAGTATATGTACCACACACAAAACTACTAGACTGTTGAAAGTAACACTGTTACTAATTCACTACAAGACAGCGTACTGCCAAACTGACTGAAGGAATAAGAACTCTACGTGAAAAAAGGGAACAAGCTGCAAAGATGTTTATACTATTTTATGAGTATTTTCTCAGATCCTTACTTTCTTTTTCCCTTTAGCTTTCCCCGTACATTTTACACATTATGCTCACTCCAGATGTACACCAGTACTACTACCACCACCATACTTTTCTTTTTCTTTTTGGTATAAGTACTTTGTTCCATACGACAAATTTTCTGACAAGTGTTCTGATGTCAACTTCACAGAAGTTTAGGACAACTACTTTTGAAGGAAAAGCATGTGTTGATGTCGTTTAGATAGATTGGTCATAGGTTATTGCCTCTTTACTCTTTACCTTCCGTTGTCGATAGTAGTAGTGGATTCTCCATCACTTTCACAACTTGTGATAAAAGTATCCTTTAAAATGATCTGATAAATCTACTTTCAGCTTTTTGTCTCCTTTCAAGAGATCTCTTCAAAGAACAGAAATCTTTCCAAGCGTCAAACTACTTTTTTCCGTTTGGGGTTGATTAAACATTACCACAGATGTGTACCATGATAATAAATGAAGAGACAATGGAAAAAGTTGACTTGCACAATCTATAATAATAAAAAAAGCCAAAATAATGTGACGTACTGTCCACTTGTAAGTTTCAAATAATTCTCATCATTACATTTTTTTTTTCGTAGGATTGGCCTTGGTTCCTCCTGCTTTACAACTACTTTTACTGCCAATGTGTCCAGAATCCCCTCGGCATCTTTTAATGACCAGACAAAGAGAGGATGAGGCCAGAAAAGGTAAACAACAACATGCTTTGTGACAACAATATGCTTTAATCATGGAATCACTTAATTTAATTGCATGACGCTCTTTGTTATTTAAAACAGCACTGAAGAGACTTAGAGCGTCGAATGATGTGGAGGATGATGTGGAGGAAATGAAAGCTGAGCAAAGAGCCCATTCCCAAGAAGCCAGAATATCCATGCTCCAACTGCTCCGCTCATCTAGTCTTAGAATGCCCCTTGGCATTGCCGTAATTATGCAACTTTCCCAGCAATTCTCAGGAATTAACGCGGTCAGTGCTCCTTCTTATTATTCCGCTTCACTACCACCACAAACATGCCTACATGAGTATTAAACTATTTATTTTATTACAGCAGCTTCCACTTGTTCAATCCCTTCAAGTGTTGCTTTTAGTAGAATAAGCCAACTTTCTTCAAACATAAAAACTAGTGTTTGTGTAAATGGATGGTTTTATTGAAGTTAGCGAGATCATGTTGCAGCCTATTCATACATACCTATGTATATTACTGAATGATGCTGGTAGTGGTATGCTCTCTAGAAAAGGGAAAGAATATTTTGAAAGGGACGATTACCACTTTTGCTAATCTTATTTGACAGGCTGGGAGCAAATATTTGATCTGCAAATCCATCATACAAGGATACATATAGCAGCATTAGAAGTTCATTCTGTTTTCTTTCAACTTTAGTAGCAGCAGCGTCATACGTAAGTAGAGTTTTATTAGGGATTTTGTTTTTGGAGCAGATACACAAAAGCATTAAGCAATATTGAGTGGGCATATTGTGTGTGGCTTTCTGTTGTAACAAGTGCAACTCCCTGACTGACGTTTTATATCTGTATTCAACCAGTGAAGGGAATTCCTTTTCCATCATCACCACAGCACACAGACTCTTGTCGTCAGAGATAGAAATCCATCCATAGTCTTTGTTTCAAGGTAGATATTTCACAAAGTGGGCATTCCTCACATGCCAGTGTTTCTCATATCACACCCTTCACACTTGTTGTTAGTTGGGGAAAGTGTTTGAAAATAAAATTGGTGTACAACTTCTTTTAGGGCACTAATGTGGTGGTGCTGTATGGTTGGCATATTAAGTTATGTCTAGTTTTTGACGACAACACAAACTTGCCAAAGTGGCAGATTGAGATGAGTGGGTATTATTATTATTATTATTATTATACTTTTGTACTTGATGTTTTGAAAAACCGAGAAAAGTTTGGATATATGGAAAGTGGCATACACACACACATAAGCGAATCTATATGTGCTTGTTTGAAGGTTCTGACTCAATAATCTGAATTGGTTGTAGCATGGTGTGGATAAGAGTTTCTCATGACAAACTTTTGAAATTGATACTGACAGCTTTTGTTTACACACCTTCGAAATGGGCTGTAGAGAATGAAGTGATTCTCCATGTAGTTTTTCAATAGAGAAAGAGAGAGAACAAGTATCAACATGAGAGTGCTTTTGCTCACTTATCTTTACACTATTCTCTAAAAAAACTTGTTGTTCATACTCACGTAAGCAATAAGTAGATACGCGTGCAAATACGTTATGTCGACGGGATAAAAACAAAAGCTTTCGTTTTATTGTATTATGACACTATCAGTTTTTACTGCTGCTACTCATGTTACTTTTGAGCGAGCGAGATCTTCCACTGAAAATAGATAATGCAAATATTCGAACCGTGTAATATTTTTAGAGTGGAATGATGTGTACGTAGTACGTGAGCGAGCAGAATGCTGTTCTACTACGACTACTATATGGCGAGTTTGATTTCATAAAATGCTAATATTTGGATTATCAATTTTTCTCATACATCGTTTCCAACTCGCTTTTTTATCAATATTCTTATTCAAAGTGGAAACTTTGACGATATGCAAATATTATTATTATGGTATTTTACGGTAAGGTTGCATATTGTCGATTGTCTAAAGTTTCCCCACTTTCAAAAATTCAACATTTTTGTTGGATTGGATTTACAGTCAAGTCGTTACTGTTAAGGCAGTAGCGCAACAATTTACATACCGAAAGAATTACGTTGACAGAGATGGGCGTCGACAATTCTGGAAGTATTCAATGCTTACCTCCCACCAAATCGCATGGCTGAATATCTCTTAATTTTAATTCCTCATGCATATGTACATTGCAGTCATTATAATTTTGCAAAAACTCCCAACTTATTAATTTTGATCGCATGTGTTTCAGTTCCTTTATTAGTCACGGGAAAAAAATTGTCTGTTCCCAAAATAGATACAATACTTTATGTCAATTTCGTTAGCTTCTTTGCAATTTTTGTTTTAATTTCCTTTGATCTAAGAGGATTACTGACAGTCAAGTTTTGCCCAAAAGGAATTTTTTTCTTTGTTCAAGGAAATCTTGGACTGGATCTCCTATCTTGCGGTGATATGCACGTTGAGCTTTGTCGTATTCTTCGCCGTGGGACCTGGTTCAATTCCCTGGCTCATCACTGCGGAGCTCTTTTCTCAAGGACCACGACCTGCAGCCATGTCAATTGCCGTGCTCATCAACTGGCTTTCTAACTTCCTTGTCGGCAAATACTTCTTAAATATGAAAGTAAGCAAAAGCTTCTGATGGGATACGGAAACAGAAAAACCCTTACCAATAACAATGTAAAACATACAATAGAAAAGATTACACTTCCATTGCCAACATCAATATTATTGATATCATTATTATTGGTAATACAAAAAAAAATTTTTCTCCGTGCGGTATAACACGAAAAATTCTCGGAGAGTTTCACCAACAATGTACTACTTTCCCAAGCATCATACCTTTATTAACTTTTTATATCCCCTCCTTTTCTCCATACATCTAGGCATACCTTCTTTTGCTTTTTACGATCCCCTTCCCATCTTTCCCAGCCAAATTGGCCCATTCTCATTTCTATTCCATTTTTCTTCTCCAAAACAACTTTGATCTCTTTATCAGCCGCAGCAATATCTAACAGCAGTAGTTGAAATACAGACTACAGACAGGAGAGCAGAGAGAGAGAAAGAGAAACGGAATCACGTTAGATTCAAATAGAGAGCTATATAAAAAGTCAGATGATGACGATGATAATGATGATCAACAAGACGAAAGTTACTTTTTTTCCATGAAATTAGTCTTGTTAAGATAAAACTATCAAAAGCTTTTGGGAAAAGTTTGTAACAAGCAGAGTAGTACAGGCTAGACCTTTTTCACTAAAAATATGACGATGTAATACATAACTACAAGCCAACATGGAAAAAGGGATGCTTCTCTTTTCCTTCCTGTAAAAGTTAAGCAAGCAGGAACGAAGGATAGGCTCATACCACATAGTACAAGTGTTCTCTCTGCCGTTAAAATAACAACAGTGTGTAGCAGTTTCTGCTACCGCAAATGTGTACACACAAGTGATTTGATAGGAAGTAATTTACGTTTTGTGTAATAGTATGTCATGCAGCCCACCACCACCACCAGTGAACATTATATTATTATTGTTTTATAAATGTCTAAATGTTATAATGTCAATGTCTGTTTGTAGATAGAGCAGACTAGCTATTACACACAACCTATAACGTTTTATCTTTTTCCTCTGTCTAGAACCAACTGGGAAACTATGCATTCCTTCCGTTCAGCGTCCTCCTCGCATTCTTTTGGACTTTCACCTACAGTAAAGTCCCAGAAACGAAGAACAAAACTTTTGAAGAGATCGCCGCTCTCTTCCGGCGCAATAGCATTGTCAGGTTCGACCACATAAAAGCAAATAATTACATTAACGACTAACAGCACAAACCGCAGCCTTTGAAAAAAAAGCACACAGCTCATATTTACTTCTACCAATAGTACCACTACCGCTACTACTACTACTACTTGTACTATAAAACTACCTAGACACTTTTAGAACGACACAACTTTCCTTCTAAATAGTACAATCTGCTGTATATATATATGCGTGTGAATGTTTTATGTATGTTACCCACATTTTATGTGTCTTTTTCAATCACTTTACCACAACATAACACAACTAGTTATATCCGACAAAAATATCTCTCCTTCACAACATTTCACTTTCTAACTAAAAATGTTAACAATTCACTTTCTCTTCCACAAACTGTTAACAACTTTTCCCTTCTGATATTATCGCCACCACTTGTAAGTATATACATACCATCATCATCGGCACTCATTCCAGCTCACTCCACTCTCATACCTTTACTCTTATCTGTGAAAAGAGCCCAAAGAAAGAAAAAGTACATAAAAGCTCATTTTTCCCATCTTGTTCTTCTTCTTCTTCTTCAACATCTTTGAGAAACAACCTGGCTGATGATGAGCATGATGCTTTATAAACCAAAAAAATAAATCTCAGTCACCAACAAGAAATAAAAGTTATATCCTTCACCTTTTAACCTTCTTAACCAGCTAAAAAAATGAATGATTGTACTACTACTACTTCTACTACCAACAACTTGTCTACTAATTTATCCGCACCACTAACTGATATTTCTTAATTACTGCATTCTACAAACTTTACCTAAAGAGAAAAAAAATCTACATCTATTCATCCTTTCAACACTCTATTTAACCCTTCTTAATACTGTCTGCTAAGTCCTTTAAATAACAAAACCGACAAAATGTGAGCACTATTTAAAGAAAAAAAAAACTGCTTGATCTATTCTGCTAACAAAAACAATAAACAAAAAGCATTAGCGTATACATTAAATATTGTTTTACCTATACAAAAAATGCAATATTTGCCTAAGCGTCATTTCCAAATTTTATAAAGGGAGAACAGAGCTCCTGGGGACGAAAGCCATTCATACGGGTGAGTTTCCAAGATGTTATTATTTCTGTCAAAAACAATTTGTCCATTTTTGCTGCTCAGTATAATAAACATGTTTTGTGTGTCATTGTCATCATTTATGGTTTCATTTATATCAAAAATTTGATATAAGACACTGAAAGTTTTATCTTTTTAAAAATCACTTAAATATAATATTCATTCCCACCCTATCAATCTAGTTAGTGTATATATAAATTAGCAAGTAGTAAGTAGAACATAGAACTCTAGATTTGATAATATACGCTGTATTTTAAACCTAAATTTAGCAAAAAGTACTTCAACGCACATAATTTAGTTTACTGAATGAGTACACATATTAGTATAATATAGCGATTATTTTTGGTGCAAATGAAGTACCGTTTTTTAAAGCTCAAAAAAAGCTAAAAATGACCACTTTTCGTTTTTGACCATTGTACAATAAATTCTTCGTTAACCTATAACCAATAATTTGTTTCTTTTTTTTTCTTTTGTCATTTTATCGTTTGTAAATAAATGTTGCTGTGTAGCGCTACTAAACCTGGTGGAACTACCAGTTACGAATCCACAGGGAAAACCAGCAGTACCAATTTGGAAATTGATAACCCACAGTTTGACAAGACGGACCTTTAAATTTATTTTTTTATTTCTTCACAATTGAGGTTTTATTTTCATTTAATTTTATAATTTCCATTTTGATTCAGAAGTTTACAAAAATGATTTCTGAAAATTCACAAAAAAAATGTTATTTTCACATTTAAAAAATTAATAATAAAAGCCTGAGCTATTTATGAGAAGCACGAGATTCTAAAAATACTAATACTAATATGTATTTCTCTAATATGTTTTCCATTTCCAGTATGCTGAACTGCGTTGGCCAACCAATGGCAGAGAGCTCTGCTCTCATAGAAGCTGAAAAGCAGCAACCTCCTCCTGAATCATGTGAGGAAGAATATGACTACAATAACCTTTAATAATAATAATTAAACTTATTAAACTCTTATAACAGAACCTAGTTTTCTTACTTTTCTTTAATTTCCAGGCACTGTAGATGGGGTTAGTCCCCATGTTATGTTTCTGTAACCATTTGAGACTCGGAATACTTTCACATTGACAAAATCACAAAAAAAATTGACACACTTTTGTCAAAAGTGACATCATAAGGAAGTGAAATTGAAAATTGACATTTTGATAAGTCGAATTTAACAAATAATGGTAAATGGACAGATTGATATTGTTGACTTAAAAAAAAACACTACACAACAACACCATTACTACTGTATTATTATAGCTGACCTATTGCTCTGTCTTACCTGTATTATGTCAATGTGGCGTTTTGTCAATGTGTCGTAGAATCCGAGACTCTTTGTTCATTTTGAAATTTTTATAAATGCTAATATGAATAATCTTAAGGGAATGTTAATAATTAATGAATACTGATTATGCTTTAAAATATTTTTTAATGAACCAACTAGTTTGTTCATGTCGTTTATTAAAGTAGTACTAGCATGTTTAGGCGTTATCAAAAAATAAGCTTTCATTCCAGAAAAAAAAATTATTTGGTTTGATTATTTCAATTTTCCCTTACAACATTGTGTAGCAAACAATTGTTATCATTATTTTTTTTAATGCTGTAGTGCATCATTATACTCTAAACATGTTCTATTTTTTATCGTCTTACATATTATACTTTACTCAATAAAGTTGTACAATGCTTGATGACATGTGAATTTTGTTTACACTTTTAGTTCATTTTAAATTTATAATTATTACATTTTACAGAGGATACAACAATCGCTGAAAATTGCTGTTAACTGATTATGCTTTACACATTTTGCTTTGAAACTTGAAGTTGACGCTCGTTGCATGATATAAAAATAAATATCCGCTACCGCTATAACTTTTCAGAGAATGGGGATGAAAAAAAAACAAGTGCCTATAACAGCGATGCGCATGATACAATCTCTCTACCTGTTAAACCAAACCTTTCATTGACTGATATGGCATGGCATGTGCATGTACCTATTTTTAAATAACTTTAGCTTTTCACTACTTGACTGGTCTTGGATTAAAAAGTTTGCTTCAACTTCCACATCTCGTACTGTGACCCTTTTTCTGAAACAACCTTGTTGACTAATAATAAAATATTAAGTATTACTATATTCCAACTTTTGTAAGTACAAACTTAACATTTATTCTTACTGTAGTTGTTGTAGTCCCATTTTCAACTTTTATGATTATTATATGACAATGATGAAAAGTATTTTCACTATTTTCAATTTTCAAACCTGCAAAGGTACATTACTGTGGTAGTGATATATATTATGGTACATATATAACTGAAAACTAACTTTCTCTTTTTCCTTTTTCTATCCCTATTTTATTCGTTGATTGTAATCTCTTTGACGGTGCTTGGGATGCTTATCTGAACTCTACCAACTACTCGTTTTCTTCCCCTTGCTACACGCTATGGCTTTCTCTTCAGCAGCAGCATCAGGAACTTCTTCAAGAGGGGAACATCGAAGCAGTAGTGACCGTGGAGAGCGTGGTGATCAGGGTCCCCAAATAATTCCAAATATAGAACAATTAAGTCCCCCCGGTGGGGTACCCCCTCCCCCAGTCCCATTCGCAATACCGCCTTATCCGCCAAGATTTTTGGATGACAACGCCGTCTGACAATGGACTGGCTCTAATCCTAACGTTCATAATCAGTCAATTTCAACAATTAACACTAGTGTTTACAGTTCAAGATTCAATATTGGTGGAAGCAGTGCAGGTGTCGAAAGTGGTGGGGGTGGTGATCATTCATCGACAGATCTTATGATATTATCTCCAAGTCAGCCGTTTCCGCGCGTTCTTTCTACATCGTCAGCTACACTTCCGTCACTCATTTAAAGCCTCCACACAGAGATACATACTCTACGTTAGTACGGGAAACGTCGGGCGTGACTTGAGTGTAAAAATCAAACCCAGTTTGTGCTAAAAAGTGATTAATTGTGTCACCCCCACCATCAAGAATATTTCTTTCCTTCTGCGCCAAAGGATTAGAATATTGATTAAATTATTATGAGGATGATGACTACGACAAAATGAATGACGAATGAATTGACCGCCCGCCCACACATGATGAATTCGTAGTCGCATAGACATTCTTATCCATAGACAATTAATTTTTCAGCCCTTGGTTCCAGTGCTTCAATTATCAACTATGCTCTACCACCTATTATTCTCTTGAAGAAGAGTATTATTTTTTAGAAATATTCACTCAAAGGGCCAGTGGTACTATTTTAAAGCCAGTGGTATTGCTGCGTTTGGAAAAAAATAATAGTACCAGAAGAATGACAATTTGGCGTTCTATCGCATTTTAATGTATAATATATAATACTTGTGTGAAGGCTATGTAAAAATACTGAAAACTGGAAATTCTACCGTGCAAATCAACACTGCTGCGAATTCGTCGAATTAAACTACACATTCCAACAAGTAGAGTATTTATAAAAAAAATAAATTGTAATGATATGTAAGCAACTGCAATTTTATGCCGTATGCATTCTTCAGGTCACTGTAAAATTACACATTTCCGTGCACTTTTTTCTATACAAACGTTATAAAAATCTAAATTTACATAAAGTCTTTTGTGTTTAGAAACAAACATAAAAAATACAAAGGAATATCCATAAATAAATATTGTAAACTTTGTAATAGCATTCCATTATAACGATGAACTCTACAAACAATGACACCAAACACCACACATGCAACTATACTGATGCAAGTCAACTTTCACACTGACAAGGATTTTCTCTAATTCTACAAACAATGACACCAAACACCACACATGCAACTATACTGATGCAAGTCAACTTTCACACTGACAAGGATTTTCTCTTCATGGTTTGTTTACGTACATCATCGTGTAGTAGGTTACTAAAATAATCATAGATTGATAACAATAAAAAAAAAGGAAAATGGGTTCATCAGTTATCTGACACAAATATACATACATACATACACACAAGAGAATCATAATACAAAAAAAATGACTTTTAAATATGAAAAAACGTCAATAATGAACGAATAAAATGTAGCTTATTACAGAATAAGTGTAAGAATTTATCAGCATACCACTGCCCTATTTCTACATTAAATCTACAAAGTGTGTGGTGTAGGAAATACTTAAGAAACAATAACCTAAGTTTGTGCGTCTTGTGCTGAACAATGAACTGGGACTCAAGTCTCAAAAGTGAAATAAAAAAAACTGCAAGAAAAATTATAAACAGAGACTTGATACACTTTGGTGAAAACTGTGAACTTTAAAAAAAAAATCCCGATAATGTCTACAGTACATTATGAAACATTAAAATAAAATAAATGTAGCTACTATTACTACTCTTCTATCCACCAGTCATCATCCAGCCCCTTCCACACTCTAACTACAATAATGGAAATGTGCCATGTCTCTTAATTAGCAAAGTACCAATATTGTATGATTACAAAGAAAATTTACAAGTTGAATCGGTGTAAAATACACAAATTTATAAATTACTGCAGTATAATTCCATAAAAATATATGTGTAATATGCAGTATATAATGTACATTACTACAAATTGTTGAATTAGTTCTCTTGTATATTATGTAGAGACCAACATTATTATACAAAAAAATTAAACATTTTGATACAAGTGTATGGCGATCTATAAACAACAATGGTAGCCATTTTGGTGAAGATAGAATTTGAACAATCATTCAAGCTCAGTCTGATGCGCCTAATTACAATTATTATCTTTAGTCTGTATACAAAACATTTTATGGAACATTTTATGTTAATATTATCGTGTAAAAAATTTCTTCAATAACCTTTATCTTTACCTGCTGCTAATCAATCTAGTCTCACATTAGCAATCATCATGAATTTTTTTTATACTGCCTTTTGTTTGCGTAAATATTTAATATACGTAAATATTTGAACATAAGTTGGTATTATTCATCGCTAATAATTATTGCAACCGTCATAATAATATATAAAGTAGATATAAATGTAGTCACATAATTATTCTCTAATATTTTCTAATGAATGGATCGAGGACTGACGACTGGACTTCGCACCTCATCTAAATGCATTAACCACGATAAATATTTATTATCCTTTAAGAGCGGCAGTGCAATGTGCAATACGTTTCGTTTTTTTGTAAAAAAAAGGCATCTACTCCGTCGTAGAATTGTTAGTTAAAGAAAGAATGTGAAGTTTGGTAAATTATTTAAATAAATATACTGAACTTTATAACAATTATTGCATCTAAAAATACCTACTGCTATAATGAAACACTAATTGATACTTTGTATAAAACTATAATAAAAAAGCACTATCATCCACTTTATAAAACATTGTGAATCATGAGACGGTTTTTTTCGCTTTGAAATAATATATTATGCATGTGAACAAATTATGTAGTATGCCATTGAATAAAATATAAATTAGTAAAGTTCTTTTTAACAATTTAATTAAGGTTAAAAAAAGACTCTGTAATATTGAGGCAAATTATTGGAAAGAAGAAGTATCTAATTTTACTAAAACTGTGAAAACACTAGTGGCGAGCAATCATTATTCATGTTTTATTGTTTTCAGGCTTAAAATCAAATGTAGCTATTCAAGCTGCGTAGTTTAGAATTGGTGGGATAATGGTGAGGATTATCGCTCCCTCTGAATGTAATCTACTAGTATTATTAAAAATGTTGGTTGTAAAATATGCAATAACCACGTTCGTATTTTAGTACTGACTTTGTTTCACACGATTTTTCGGTTGATATTGCTTTGCAAAATTTTAAGTATTACTTTCAATGTACCTAGTACCTACCTACAAAGTATATGTTTAGCTCTAATGAACAGAGTGGTAGCTGTGGTGGATTACTACCAATTACTACCAACCATTTTTGTTTTAAAAGCAAAATCTCAGTTCCTTTTTACACACACGTATTTCTATAAATTATACAATTTTCTAAATCACTCAAGGTGCTCAAAATTTGCTAGGCATAAATTTGAATGTTGTATAGAAGAAAAAAAAACTACAAAAAATACTACTGACACACGCTAACAGGTAACAACTACTATCACTGTATACCTAACACGTTTTCATTTATCAAATCAATCATTTCAATCAGTCATATTCCTTGTCAAATCGGGCATGCTTATTACGCTAGTAATTTAGATGATTAGATACTAACATTACTATTTTCATTGTTTGTTGTAGCACAATACAATTTTATTCGAAATTTTATTTAACACCGGAACATTCATTCATGCAATTATATAATGCAGACGTTTGCCCATACAATATATATGAATAATCATGTTAGCACTTTTTAAAATATTTAATAAATTCATTATTACATTGTAAAATATAAATCTGGGTAATAATACTTGAATACTCCAAACATATAAATTATTCATACTTAAGCTATGTACATAATATATTCTTACTCGTTTATATTTATGTTATTTGCTCTGAAAATACGAATATTATTGGAAATATGAATAGTTGTGTATTCAGTAATGAGATCTACATACATACCTACATACATCCAATATGTTTCCGTTATAATATGTAAGTTTTTTGTACAGGTTGTCTTGTACTTTTTGACTTAATTACGCTTCTTCCCAGATGAAGTCTATTAAAGCATATTACCTAAAATTAAGTAATATCGGATTATACAATTGTACATATATGAATCAGTTTAATTACTAAATAAATTACTAATGAAGATTATTTGATAAAAAAAATTATCTCCGTAGAGTAAATGGTGTATGATAAGCATAAATGATATACGGACATATGAATTACTACTACACATGCATACAAAAATACAAATAAAAAAATCATTTTGTAAAAAATGTCCTGTTTTTCAGAAGCCAAAACAAAGAAAAATTGGTTATTATAATTGTAAGTTCATTATGAAGTGTAAGTACCATGTATGTATCTAGTCACAAGTCTATTAAAATATAAATATAATATTAATAGCTAAGAACTACATGGACCGGGCTACTATATGTATAAAATATTTAATACTATATACTACATAATATATACAATACATGTATGCATACTACATAGATAGATATTATTACACTATTTGACTTTTTTAGACATATAAGTACTATTAATTATTATTATAATTGTACATTATGTATTACCAACATACCTTTTTTCACTAAAACAGAGATTAGATAACATGATAATTCCTATAAGATGTGTTGTTACTATAAAATCAATGTTTGTTGATTTCCTATATACATAATAATGAAAGGCTCAAAATACAAGTTATTTCGAAAAAAATAGATGACCAAAATATGCATTTTTTTCATTTAATAATAAATACCTTCACCTTGATTTCATATAACTTGAATCATCAACCAATTTGCAGCGGATTAAATTCATGAGTTTATCATAAGGTTGCATACATACACAACACACGACAGCAACATTCATGCTACGCTTTGCAATGACCCATTCTCCATGGAGGGGATTTCGAAGCTTGCTAAATATCTCAAACAGTAGTAATAATAATAGTAGTAGGAAGTA
>JAHZMZ010000890.1:0-12085 GCA_027743805.1 Lepidocyrtoides sp. E14
ACAGAAATGCAGCGTGACATCGATCAAGAAGTAAAGTTTGTATTACGATATACAATGTTTGCTCATTAAAAGTCATTAGATTTCTGCCTTTTGTTCAACAGAAACTAATAGAATAGTGTCTCGTAGTAGAATATACGCGTTTAATATAAGCTCAACTGTCATCCTCCGCTAACACGCAAGTTTCTTGATCAGCAGCGTAAACGAGCAAAGGATACACAGCAACACACACTGCGTATCACAGCAGTTTTGTATTTTTACCGGTTTTAGAATTTTACGCAAGGGTTCATTGTTCCTATTATCCTTTTTCCCACGATTTTCACAAGTCCAGACAGCAGCGTGGTGGTGGTGGTAATCTTGCTTTGTCACCACTGACACTGGTGCCCTGTGCTGTGCGTCTCTTTGTTGTATCCCAAATGCGATGCTTCGGTTTTTTCCCTCGAGGGAATTTATCTGCTTTTGCTAATAATAATCTTCGCCTCCCTATGCTGTCTGCTCTTTTTCTCCTTGTGATTTTCTCTTTAGTCTGCTTCTAGACTCGGCTGTAATGCTGGTGACCGTGGTAAAAGTGATGATGGTGATATTAAAGTGATTTTACCCTCTCATACGCAGTATAACTCACAAGATTCCCAAAAGAGAGGAAGTTTCAACTAGTTTCCAGACTCGTTCTTAGTCTTCCGCTATGGCCTTGCGTCCACACTGCTGTTGTTGGGTCTTATTATTAGTATTATTATTATTATTATTTGCTTGCTCCAAGCTGTTCGAGCTGAAGATGATTCTCAAGCTTACAAAAAACGCTTTCAGTGTTTCTGCTGCAGCTCTCGACACTCTTTACGCTTGAATGAATGTCATGTATGGAGAAAGAGCACCAGAGAGAGAGAGAAAGTGAAAGCAGCTGTGTTGTGGTCATAAGGGTTGTGTGTGTGTGTGCGAGCAATGGTATGTGAAGCTATGGAGTCAATACTTGATGTACATAATATGGCTGAAACGATTCTAAGATGAAATAAGGGGAAATTTGAGTACCAGCTCGTTTGCTTTGCTCTGTCTTGCTTACACAATAAAACTGTCCTGCCGGGTCAGTTTCCTGGTCAGAACTGTGACCAGCACTACACAAAACATTGCGATGAGGAATAAAAGTCCAAGTACGATGTGGTCAAAGATGATAAGAACTGTCGGCATTTTGTCTGTGTGTGTATTTTATTCTTTATTACTTTATTTATGGATCGACACAAGATGAGTAAAATTTTTGACCCGAGTCACCGTATTTGCACCGTAGTGGCCACGAATTTTTTATACTTTTTCCAATCAGCCCAATACAAAATTTATACAATTCTTTTAAAATATCTTATAAGTAAAAGTGCATGAATTAAATCAAATTTTTCAACTACTTTTCAAAACATAAAGTACTATCACTTTAGATTAGGTATACTAAACTTTCTTTGTGCAACGAATCTTAAATCAAATTCGGACCATACCATTTGTATTTACAAAATTTTATCCCTCCAATTTAATGTCTTCGGTCAAGTGTATGCAATAAAATTTTCATTTTTTTTCTCTGAAACGAGTTACTCATTATAATAAAGTATCTACTAGTTTTGAGAACTAGGCTTGTACTTACCTTTGCCATTTTCTTTAGACTCAAGATGAATCTATCAGACAAATACAAACACCAAAGCATTCATTCGTGACTTCGATGCACAAAGGGTATCTCGGCTCAAAATTTCTACTCAATACAAGATGAACACATAGCCACAACCAGCATCACATATTTTTGTGAGTTTTTTTCTGTGCGTCTCGTATTTCTATCTGGCCAAAGCGTGTATTACCTTTTGCTTTTTATTTATGGATTTTTTTTCCTTTTTTTTTTGTTTTTGTTATTGTGTAGCAGTTATATTTTTATTATGGCAGACAGACTTTTTGATATATTGTTCAGTGCAGAAGGAAAAAGACAATAATAAGTATTTTTCCATTCACCAGCATTTTTCTGCCAGTAGCAGAGTCACTGTTGCTGCCGTTGCCACTTTGTTTTTATATATTATTAATACGTGGTAATATATGGTCGAACGAATGGAAGTCGACAGGGTAAAAATATGTTGATGGCTTGGAATATAATATTATGTTGCTGTGTGTGTGGTTGGTAGTGGGCGCGGGAACAAAATACTGTAAAGAAAAGGCCTAGTTGTTTTTTCTCTTCAAGTTACAGCAGTAGCGACGTTGGTGAAAGCAATCTATCTGTTTAAAGAAAGGGAAGAGAGAAAAGGAACCGGTTCTATTTTGACTCTGGTTTATTTCCGGTGTTCTATTTTCTCCTCTTATTCTTCTTGTTCTCCCATGGACGTTACAAAAACTCAGATGTTCTTCTTCTTCTTTTCCCTGTATTGCACGATTCTTGTTCTATTTGCGCTCAATTTTCTCTCTCTCCTGTCAGATTCAACGAGCCTTGTTAGATGGATTCATTTATACATAATATGCACATACATAATATCCTGTTAAGAATCAATAACGTTGCCACTTTCTCCTGTTTCTGAGCTGAGAGGAATTGAATCTATGATGGCGGTGGCAGCAGCAGCTATAGTTGCAGACCAAACTACAATACAAACCAATTGTAGATCGTTTGCAAAGAGTAAAAAGCGTCCCTTCTTCTCCTCTCGTTCAATAATGATTGCCTCTCATCGTATTCTCCAGAGTAATAATGTTATACTCTAATGTTACCTCTTCGTCTTACGGAATCTTTCGCCTCTTCTTAGAAAATCCAATCCAACTTGAACAAGAAGGTCGTCATGTAAAGGCGTGCTTTCGTTTGCATGTATACTTTGCTCTCCCGGTCTGCTGCTTGAACAACTTGTTTTGTAAGCATGTATATCGTTTTATTTGGGTAGTGTGAATTTCACTTAACCAAGTCTTTGCTTGCTGATAATGTTTCCTTTTTCTGATGCCTTCTTCTTCCTCGTATAATGGTTAAGAGTAGAGTTATTGGAACGGTGAAAGGACCTACCTTCCCACATAAGTATGTATACATGCATATATATAACAAATCCACTTTTCTATTGTGCAGTTTCGGCAGTTTATAATATTGCAATATTTTTGTATTGTGTTTCACTCGGCTTCTTCTTCTTCTTCAGCGAAAACAAATTGGCCTATTTCATGTAAATACACGGTATGGCCGGGACGAAAGTGGATGGGAGAAAGTGAGAAAAGTCGTGCTTACTTGCTTCCGAGCCTCTTCTTCAATAAATGTAAATGCATGTATTAACAATGTTGAATGTTGGTGAAAACAGAGAGTGGTTGAGCAGTGGTGGTGGTGGTGACGACAAGGACCATTTCTTATTTCTTAAAACATGTTTAACAAGAGTCCATTGCTCTTCATCCGTTTGACGATTTCTTCTCTCTGAATTTTCGTCTTTCTATATTGCGTTTTGCTGGTACAAGATTTCTTCTTTTTTTCCCCTGGTCTAGTTTTTCAAGTGCAATGTAAAGAAAGTGGCTATTTCCTGTCTCACGTTTTAAGTGCCTAATGTGTTTTCTTTGTAAAAGTCCAATATCTTTGTAGCTATGTATATTCAGTAGCACTGCTTTTCTTTAAATTTGTAGCGTTTTTAACTACAGCACAAGGAATTAGAAACGGAGGATTCTCTCCTCGTGTATATATATGTGTGGGCAATGTAGCCAAACTGTCTGACAGTTACTTTCCTGTTCACTCTTTTTCTTCTTCCTATATCTAATGCGTATTATTATTTGCGTTTGAAATTCTAAAAGTGCTTGTATCAAAGAAGGTGGTCACGAACGGGTTACACATCTTTTTTTTAAAAAAAACTTTTTATATGTTTGTCTTCCTACTTTTGTATTGGTGGTTTTGGGTTTTAACGCTTTTTTTTGCTTCCCTTGGAAAACGTTGAACTCAATTTTTATATTTATTATTTTTAGAAAGAAAGGTAACTTGTTTTTATTATGTTACGCTTTAGTTCTTGTTGTTATTTTGTGACGGTGGTAGTAGTGTAGTAGTAGTAGCTTTTCTGAAAGAAACCCAGTGGTCCGTCTTTTCAAGAATATGATGATGACGGCGGTGATGGTGCAATGCAGCCTGAATGCAACATAAGTTTCCGCTCCTACTTCTTCTTGTTGCTGTTGTTGTTTTTGTTGTACGTTGCACTGTAAAAAAAGATTTCCCTAAAAACCTCAAACTAAATTTGTGAATAGGAAAGTCAAACGCAGGTAGCAGACAGAAAAGTCGTGGTGTGTTGTAAAACACAATAGTTTGCTTGCTGCCAATGCTAAAGTACGTCGACACCGTGTGCTACAAGATGCAAAGAAGAGTAATGCAGAAGGAAGTAAAATGTTTCCAAAAGCCCGTAGTAGAGAAAAATGTGAGGAAGGGAGGGTGGTAAAACACGCTTCCACTTTTCCCTGGCTCTGTCCTGTAAAGTTGCTTTCACACAACTGGTGAAAGGGAAGGGAAAGCAGTTTGATAAATAGGAAACCTCCGTTCCTCGTTTCTGTTACCACTACTACTGCTGCTAAAAGACACTGCTCCGTATGCTCATAGATGATAGTAGAAGCCGCTAGTCAGTTTCAGAATAGACCTGCTCTGTATTTTCCCTTTACTTCCGTTTTACAACGATCAAAGTCCTAAGTATGACTCTGGTGGTTGGAAAAGTTGGTATGATGGCAGCAAAAGAATTTTGGTCGGTATTTATATCAGAATGAACGACAACTCCGTATTGTACTGATGTGTTGTGCAATAGCATGAATAATGTTCAGTACTATAGTTTGTTGTTGTATGGAGAAGAGAGGATTGTGAATATTGTGATTGTAATGTTGCTGTGAGAAAGATGAAGCTTTATCCTCTGGTCATGGGTAAATGAGAGAAAAAGAGAAAGAAGAATTCTCGGAAAATGGCAGCTTCTGTTGCTGCTGCTACTGTTGTTGTGATCGCTCTTGTTTTCCTGTAGGGATGAAGGAGCCGTAAATACAGGGGTTTAAGAACCAACAATGAAGGATTCACAATGTTTGGGAATCATTAATTTAAGGTAACGTTATCTCTGAGAAGGGAGTGGGCAAGGCAAATGCGGAAACTATTCACATAAAATGTCCATCAAGCTACATACATGCATAATATTGATTTACACCACAAAACTGCAAGCATACATATGCAATGAGATGAATTATATTAAGTGTTATTTTTATTTGAGTATGTGCCATTGCACTGTATGTCTACTGCAGCTAGTGAAAGCAACATCCATCAGTAAAAACATGATGTGTGAAATTATGCAAAAAAAGAACAACTCTATCTGGATGAGATCCGAGAATCTTTGGCAGCCCAGTTTCCTTTCCAAAAAAAAGATAAATTTACATGTAAAAATCTTTGTGCATAATGTATTTCTTTGGAAATTTAACAGAGCAAAAAATTCGCATTCAAAAATAAATACTGGATTCATACAATATTTATATGTATGTGTGGCGAGTTGAAGATGGAAACTGCATTCAGTTTGAAAGTTGACATTTCAAATGCACTCAAACCATTCTTACACTTGATTGATGGCGTATCACTCAAAATAAAAATCTTCTGTGCTGTGTGCCGCTTTGTGTGGAAGGAAGGGAGAAAATGCAGAATAATGCCATGAAATTGGATTTCAAAGAATGTGGTTAGAACTGGCATGTGACAGTTTTTGTCAAGTGCATCCTGCTATTCTCACACCACCAACCAGTATACGCACCGCACTCAGCTAACACCTTTTCCCTCCCGTGACAACATGCCCCAATATGCTTATAGTTTAGTTTAATCTTCGAATATGCAGAATATTAGAGTTTTATGTATGAAGAACCTATTATAATCATTATGAAAAATTCTGGCTAATGAAAATGAATTTATAAAATTTATTTACGCCGATTGCACTATGATAAATTCTGCTCTATATCCAACAAATAGAGTGGGCATACAAAATTCCAAGTAGAACCATTAAAAGTTCCCAAGATGGCGTGTGACAATCTATTTAACAAGGGATTTGACAGCCTAAAATGTCTATTGGTGCTGATAGCTGCAACGGTATCTAATTATTAGATGATTTATGCCCAGTACACAGTACAAACTATTGAAAACTGATTTAAATATTTGACCATTTAATACAAAATTAAATATTCCAAAGTTGTATCGGGTTTTGCTGTTCGTAACATTCCTATCAGCCAGTATCGGACCAGCAACTTTGGTATCTTATTTGTACCGCTACATAACCCAGCGCGAGGTTTATCCGGAAGTTCAGCCAGTCATCTGTATGATGTTGATAAGTTGTTGGGGAGAATTTTCGATTGGGCTGGAAAAAAGATTTTTCGGCCAAATTATAGAACGCCTTCACAATGACTTCCCGAATGTAATGGGTCTCGTAAGTACTCTTTGTCAATAAAATTATTTTCTCAGTATTTCTATTCTCATTTTTTTGTAATTTCATTTTATAGGGTCGATTTACCATCCATCTTGTCTTATACGTAGTTGCTTTCTTTGGTTTGTATATTGCGTTTGAAAATGCTTACACCATTTCGGACAGGCTTTCCATTTCGTTATCTGAAGAAGAAAGAGAAAACATGGCGAAGGAAAATGAATCATTTTGGACATTGTTTTTTCTGTTAGCACTTTCATATCTAGTCTTTGTAACCTCCAGAAGTTTTCATAAGGATCTTCTGCTCGTCGTGAGAAATCTTCCTTCCGTGACATTCTCGGTGCTAAATAACTGGCTGATACGAATTGCTTTTGCGGTAGAATTTTTTGTTATTTATTAAATGCAAAATTTGAGCTTTCTGACTTCATGTTTTGGACTTGATATCTACTTTATAGATCACGCATTTAATAGCCAACATATTTTACTTCCTACCGTGCATGGGAATTGCATATTCATCAAGCAATTATAGCTCATATAAAGACATTGGAATGACCTTTCACTGCCAACTTATCTTTACTGCATCGATGACTGGACTACTTGCTGCATTGTTTGAGGTGAACCAATCATGGCCTCAGCGGCGGGGTCAACTGCCATTTCTTTTTCATGAGGTGGTAGTAATATTTGCAGATTAACAAGTGATTAGGTATGTTTGTTTTGTGGTTTCAGAACAATATTTTTGGAAAGAGCTTGCTAGCTCACGTGCTTGTTGTAGTCATACTTTACTTTTATTACCAACCCCAAAATCATCCGATAGTATTGGCTTCCAAGTTTGACTCAACAAACACTGACGTGGTTTATTTTTGTCTTGCTGTGGCGTTCACGACTCTTCATGTTGTCAAGTTTGCCGTTTATGGTGTCTTATCACTGGCTCATGATTACGACGAATATGACCACAGAATGCATAATTTGCTAGATAATGATGTGGTGATTGATTTACCAGGAGACCATGGTAGTAGTGGCTCTAGAACTGACGGCCGTCCATGTCAAGGCTCAAATTTAGGTAACGATGTGGTAGAAGACGGAGGAATGTGTGCTCGCTGCATAGCTAATGCCCATAATAATAATTCTGATTCCCATGCTCCAACTACTCCAAGTATCAATCAGAACAACATCAGTCGTTTCGGTCAACCGCAGCAGGTTTTTGGGTTGGCAGCAGCTAAAGTTGAAGGGGGAAGTGCAATAGTTCCAAGGAACGAAAACCACGAAGAATGCAAATTTAATGGAAACGATATCACCACCAGCGTAGAAAGCGACGAGAAACGTCAACAAGGCGTAGCAGCTGCTGAAAGTTTTAAAGAAAGTTACAATGTTGTTAAGAAAATCACGGCAGACGCAATTAACGACTGTCAGCATTCCCAATCCTGTAAAAATTCCAAAGTTGATTTGAAAGCTGTAAACAAAAATGACAGTGAAGGTGACTGCAGTTTGGAAACGCCAAATAAAAACTAAAATTGATACATATTTATTCCATCACCTAGTAAGACATTAGCAGACTTGATGCATTGTTTCAAGTTTCTTTGATATTTTTTGAGACATACTTACCAACGAAAATTTTTTTTGAGCATCATCCTTTCCATTTGAGTAATATCATCATCTCCTGAGATGTGTGTAAACACAAAATTCAAACTCTACAGAGAAAACTTGAAAGGACTAGAGCTTTGAGTTTTTCCAACGCTTCAGAATTAATAGGAAAAGTTTACCGAGAGTGTACTTGTTGCAAAATAGGATGGAATAATATTTGACGTCATGAACTTTTGCCGACATTGATTTTGTAATAAGTACAACAGTAACAAGTACATCAGACATTAATCGCTGTCTCTACTCATTTAATTTATATCATAAATAAAAACTTTAAGATAGAGCTAAACTTTAATAATAGAACAGACCAGATATATTCTACGCACTTTTTAAAATAAAATGCTGTTTACATTCAGTACTTTCTGTCATACCTAGATAAAGTAAAAAGACTTTTGAAAAAGTTTACACTAATTGCGTCTCAACTGGCAAAAAAATGTCTTTATAGATTACAACAATCAACTGTCTTGCCGGATTTAAAAAAAAATTCATCTACTTTTATAGCAATGATCTATAACTTTAACCATGTAAATACCGAGAAAGGGTTGTATTGGGGAACATCTTCATCTCTTCTTTGTTGCTACTTCGGTTAACAATAGGAAAACATAACAGTAAAAGTTACAGTTATGGGTCTATTTGAACTGCATATAACTGCGTAACTGGCTTCTCCAAAGAATATTTCCCAGAGGAAATGTAAGTACAGAGTAAAAGGGAAAAAGTTGGAATGAAAACCAACAGTATTTCTTACTCTGTCAGTAGATCTCGTATTTTTTACAATTTTCTTTATTCTATCAACTTTTTTATTAGTTTGCCATGCCTTTATACAGTATGCTTCCTATGTGTCCCCTTACATATTATGTTTTCGATATGTAAGATGATATATACTAGAAAAAGTCGCATACCTCACAACCACGATGCACAATAATGCTCAATCTCGTTGATTAGATCACATCTGCGCCTTTCCATGAAATGCTTAAGAACCATATACTAGTAACCGTAAGAGGTTTATCTATTTAAAAAGTCAAATGACATTACTGAATAAATGCAGGTATGTTATTTACCGGAACAAACTAATAGCTCTAGCTAGCCTTGAAATGTCTGCCTAACTGATCGATCGTAGACACCTTAATGCCCGTGTCATTCGATTNCCTAACTGATCGATCGTAGACACCTTAATGCCCGTGTCATTCGATTGATTTTAGTTTGACGTAAAGGCAAAAAGGTAAATACCTAGCATTATACCTCCAATTATTGATAACCTACTTGTGGCCCCATAGGTCCCCCAACGAGATTGATATCTAACAAAATAATATTATGCTACAAACTCTAGGAAAAATCGTGGGAACTTTAGCAATTTTTCTTTACCGTAACTTTACGTAGATTTTATTAGGTGATTCGGTAGAGATACTGTATAATTTTATTTTAACGAGCTTAAATAATGTGATGGCTCCCTTGAACTTTGTATTGCACCTTTAGAGTCTTCATGAGTAAATGGCGTCCCCTTGGAAGGAAATTCTTTCATCTAAAATGCACCCAAATGTGTTACACAAAAAAGCGGCTGCATAATTTCAACGGAGGCTTGGTGTGCATCTCTCTGAGAAATTAGGTAGAGAGGCTAGGATGTAGAATCATTATCATTTTGATTGATCTTTTTTCTGAAGCAACCATCCGACGCATGATGACGGGATACTTGTAAAGCAAAAAAGTTTTTCCAGACGACATAGTTTTTGGTATTTAAAATGTATTTAGCGGGCATACTTTACATTTTACGTCTTACACAGGAAACCCTTGAAGTTCATAATATGCACTTATATTCAACACAACACACATGACTTTCTTTAAAACTGACGATGGAATAATTTCACGTAGAATGCATGTAAATTGCAGGTGCATTGTCATACGGTCCAAAATAGCTAAAATATAGTGGTCCAATAGGTGTTACAATTTGTAACTTACGAATTACAACAATAATTGCACATCATAAAAAATATGGGTACCCCCTTACCTTTTTCAGCTGATTTTGCTCGCTTTTTTTAAAAGTATATTATTTGTATTTTTTATCTGCTAAATGTAAAAAAAAATTTGGAATCAAGTCAAGACCCATTTGACTTTATCAAGTCTTCAAAAAAAAAAAAAACTTTCCAAAACTATTTTCTCAAGAAAATAGAAGCAAATTTTAACGTCAATGTATCCCGGTACTTTAAAAACCCGAATCTTATATGAAATACGAATACCTACAGATTCAAAAATGTTCATTAAACATGATGTTTTTAGAGCCTACAGAATTGATTTCGATGCAAGAAAAGTTAATTGAATACAAATTTCTTGCATGTATTTATTTATGTTTGTAGTTTGTACGCATCTGTTAAGCTGTTAAAAAGCATAATGTCTTGAATTAAGAAGCAACTGTTTTGTTGTGTATTCTTCCATTGACATGATGAGGATGAGAGTGTGTACGCTAGTACGCATACTAGTAGGTACATAAGTGGGTATAAGACGAGCCAATAGTATGCATGCATATTTGCTCAAAAACAAGGCACTTGACTATGCTGATAACAGTAATATTACTTCCAAGTTTGTATAGTCATCACTATCACGCTGGAGACATGCAAATGGTAGTAGTTTGTCAAAACCTTAGGTCAGAACAAATTCGTGAAAGTTTGTTCAACAACACATTTCTTAGATCAGAGATCCATTAGTCTAAATAATATATTATTTTTTGTTTTTGTTTCAAAAGTAAATAATACGTATGCTAGGTTTAGTGGGACTGAAAGTTGACAAGCAATTGTTAGAATGTTTCCACCAGTGGTCGACTATTCCTATAATGACGTACATACTAGCTGTGTAAAACTTTGGTTCTGTGGGTGGAGTTCAAACAGAATATTATGAATGAACTGAGAGAATATACGTACTACTAACTCGTATGAGCGTAATCGTGCCTAGATGATTGTCTTCTTGGTAGATTGAATACAGAAATAAATGCTTGGTTGAACAAAGAAACATGATAAAAGTTTTGTTATGCATCATTATTTCTTCCAACAAAGATAAGTAGAGTTAAACCATACAGATCACTGACATTGCAAAATGTCATCATCTCACTATAGCTAAATAAAACATTGAAAACTTTCTTCCACTAATACAAACTTTCTACATTTCTCTCCAGACAGTTAGTGTCTTTTCCATGGTCAGTCAATCAACGAGAGCTAGGGGCAAAAAGAGTATGTCAAATTTGAAACAGGAAATGGTAAAGGAAAGCAGCCTGTCATCAATGATTGCACAAGTCAGCCAGAAAATTTATTAGAGTAATTAAAGAAATGAATGAAACTATGGAATACCAGGTGCATAATTTCTAATGACTTAATATGCCAGTTGAACTTTACTAAAATAATCTGGTGTTGACTGATGAAAACTTTGGTTCCTTCTGGTGGATTGTAATAAAATCTTGCCCATGGGCTTGGCAAATGGTCCGAACTACATTCTGTATTCTGTATTTTGTATGCTAAACATTTGGTATAATTAAAGAAGGAATATGATGAGGGAGGAAAAAGGGACAACTTAATTGGTCACCTTGGTTTTCCTTTGAATGGAAACTTGGAGTAGATTCCTGACCAATGATCTGCTTCCACTTGTATGCCCAGGTAAGTCAGGCTGTCGGACTCAGGCACCACTGCATGCAACGTATAGCAATGCTCAATATCAGAATTATCAAATAGCGTGAGATGTCTTTTCTTGAAACTGAAGGCTAATGATCACGATGACATAAGTGGTTGTGAATTGTGAATGTTAAAATATGCATCAAATACATACAATGATTAATCTGCCAAGATTAGGAGCAAACAATTTCACTTTAATCCTTCTTGTTTGTACGTAGAACATATTGGTACTAAATGCACACAGTTCAGTGCGCAATATATGAATCTTACGTCTATTGTTCACTGTGAATGAGCAGTTAACCATTATATAGATTAGCTGTCAAGTTTTGAAGCGTGTTATCCTCTATTGGCATTTTGATAGTTTTAGACAACAGCATTATTGAATCCACTGCACACAGTGAATGTCAGTTGCAGATTACGGAGATGAAG
>JAHZMZ010000891.1:0-13809 GCA_027743805.1 Lepidocyrtoides sp. E14
TGATAGACACGTTTCATTTCTTGACGTGTTTCGCTATTCAATATACATCTTTCATTATTTATATGCAGAAGTAAAGATTTGAAATGATTTCACATAGCTATGTAGGCATGTATGTATATGTACCTATGCTTAAACATTTCCAGAAAGCCGCCGCACACGCAGTTTTTTATCTGTTTAGTATTTATTAGCATGCATACATAAGCATACATACAGGCGGAGGTGACACGGTTAAAGTTACAAGATATATTATGCTATGTAACTTGGCGTCTGGTATCGTCATTTTCTTACCACTTCTTTTCATCTGTCACTAAAACAAGACCAATGAACTTTTAACAGAATAGTAAACTTTTGCTGATGCGCAAAAACTTTGGGCCAGAAACTTCAATAACAAACACAGAGAGAGTTTCAACAAGCAGAATATATTCCTCTATCATGTTTTTGAGCGTAGTGATGATGTTACATGGTTTAATTTTCGCTTGTTTTTTGTCTTTCTTCATTATTAGTATAGAATCTTGATAAAAAGGATGAGACTGCCACATGACCCTAATTACTTTTCCTGTAATTAGTGAACATGACTTTCCTGGAGATTCAGTAGTTACCAAGTTTAAAATCTCCCCAGGAGAAGTTTCATTTTAATGAAACATTTTTGTCATTTTAACTTTTAACTTATCTTACAGAAAACCCGATAGGCTTCCAAAAACAGTCTAAGTCTATCGTCTACCTAATGAGTTGAGATTAAAACTTGGGTCCATGCATGTAATTAGCAAGAAAAGAGCAAGCAAAAAAAGTAATTTCAGTTTTTATTAAAATTTATGCCAATGGAAGACCTGCATGTAAATTGGAAGTTTGAAAACAATGAAAAAGTTACAAACGGTCATTCTCCTATACTTTGTTAGTAATGGGGATTATTATTATATTGACGAACCCATTAAATCCTGTCATATACATAGAAAAAGCTTTCAGCTTCACGTTCTCTGTATCAATAATCAAACTTGTGCATTATAATACCTCTCATCATCCTGTTTACATGTAATCTTTGTCATTACTAATGACTCATTAGTCTAAAGTTGGAAAAGTAAACTGTGAACTTTAACATCAGATTATTCTGACATTTGCCTGTTTGTTATCTCTACATTTCTAGACCAGATTTTTTATCATACTTCTGCTTTCTCTGATGCACGTCCTGTAAATTTTCGAAACTTTTTCCTTAATTCCTTTCATGTATTTTTTCGTAAGAATCAGTCAAGCCATTAGCAAACTAGCTTGAACAGCTTTTAAATTACAGATTGTTTTGTTGCTACCACTTTTTTGTGCTGTTTATTAGCGAAAGGTTGAAAATACGTTATTATGAACCCAAAACCATTAGCAAACTAGCTTGAACAGCTTTTAAATTACAGATTGTTTTGTTGCTACCACTTTTTTGTGCTGTTTATTAGCGAAAGGTTGAAAATACGTTATTATGAACCCATTGAAAATTGTAATAATGTGAAGTAAGTTATTTACCATTTTTACACTACCGATATTTTACACAACACAGCGTCTTATAAAAACGGCATAATATAATGCCAGCGGCAAACAAACCTATAAGCTGTCCACGTGCACACTTCGTGTAAAATAGAAGACAGCAACCAATGCACAATTTATTGCTAACTTACCTATACCCATAAAAACTACACATCCACATCATTACTATTAGTATCTCTTCAATAACATCACACAGGTAACGATGCCCCAACGTGAACGTACATATAGGCTTGCTGAAAGCAGCACAATCGCGTATATTATGTGTGCATGCATTTTTGTGCTGTTTATCACCGATTCTACATATTATATCTTCAAAGCAATAATTGTGATCTTCCTATTTGCAAAACAGTTATTATTACCATCATCATAAGCTTGTCCTTCTCTAATTTTACAAAAACTACAAGTAACTCTTTGACGTGATTACTAACTACTACTACCTAAGCAAATACTCAATGTAAAGATTTCTTTCTTGGTAGCAGTGAATTGCATATTATCTGAATCAACTTTCATAGAAATGCACAGCTATTTTACTTTTATAAAAATGAGATTAGGTAACGTCATGAATTCATTTGGCTTTGCAATGATGATGATAGTAACTCAAGAGTCAGAAGGAAGCAAAACATTGTTGTTTAGAAGACGAACATAGAAAACAACTCTAAGCCAAGGTATGCTGTATTTGATTACTCAGAGAATTCATAGGAAGTAGTAGTAATACTATCACCACCTCAAACAAATGTATGGCATAATGGCATCTTTTCGTGTTTTGACGGGATTGTTTGCCTGCACAAAGTGTGATTTAAAAGTACCAACACGTTCAGGTGTTCAGATTGCTGCTACTGTGATTTTCAACCAGAAGAATAGTGAATCCCAATTCAAAAACCATAAAAGACGGGTTGTATTATGCAGGCAAATATCAGCAGTACAAGATGTACGGCAAAGACGAGATAGTTTTTGTTTCAGATATATGATCTGAATGGCTTGTCCCAAAGCAACAAAATATACATTGTTTTTAAGAGAGACGTATATCTGCACAACAAAGTAACATGTTTATTTGCTCATTACTATACGGATGGACAGGTAAGTTTGGTTTGGTAAACGATTACTTAAGCGTTGTTCATTCCCATCTGCACGATAAATGAAGACGACTGACTGCACTGCAAGCGTTTTTTTTAAAAATGATGATTCTGTGCATGCCTTTACTACTCTAGTACAGCTAAACTAAACCGCTTCGTTTGGCGATGATGAAGAAGCACAGACTTACATATACATTGTTGTTGTTTGCCTTTGCTTTGTACATTATTTTGTAGTCCAATGCCAAACTTACATTTTTGTACTTTGCATGCATACTATATGAAATTGTGTTTCGCACACGGTCTTTCATCTCTCTCTCTCTGCGGTGCATTGCATTATAGTGCTGAATTAAACATTATTTTGTAGTCCAATGCCAAACTTACATTTTTGTACTTTGCAAGCATACTATATGAAATTGTGTTTCGCACACGGTCTTTCATCTCTCTCTCTCTGCGGTGCATTGCATTATAGTGCTGAATTAGTCATACCAATTATGTATTGTGCTGTTTGTTAGCAAAGAGTGTTACAGGAGAGTGGAATAGAGAGTGTGGTGGACTTTGGACTTGCACAGTTGGACTTTGCCCCTTTCATGCAATCTCTAGGCAATTTTTTTGCCTGCTTTGACTTCAACCTAATCATCTCCTCAATCATACTTTTTTGCAAAATATAAAGTCTCGATATAAAAACCTTTTTCGCTTGTGTGCGCCAAAAAACGTGAGAATTTTGGCGAAAAGTTTACACACGGTAATGGCCCATTTGTTTAAAACAAGCAGCAATTTTTTAACCAAAAACACAAAATATTATGGTTTGCATATTATGATTCATAATTTATGAAATAAATATACATATATGGAATTCAGCTGTGAAAAAGAAGTTCTAATTTGGCAAATACAAAGAAGAAACTTAATATGAATGTTGTTTACTCCACTGTAATTACAGTTAATTGAAGATCAGGGTCAATATAAAATGCGTTAAAAAGCTAATGGACTGTTTGGTTTCATATCTACCAAAATATTTATGCGTGTCTGCAAAAACGATGCTTCATGTTAAATTATTAATGTTAAATTTTGGAATAACAAATTTAATGCATTCACACTTAATGAATCGTCTTGTGGGTGATTCATCCCAGTTTAACAGCATGATAAATCAGAGTTTATCTACTCAGAAACCACATGAAATTTCTTCACATTTTTTGTTTGTTTGTTTTTTCAGCGTTGCTGCATAATAGTATGCTTTTTTGATTGAAAAATAAGTTTTCTATCGCTTGCATTTTCATAAATTTACTTTTATAATGCAGGCATGTCAGCATCAGCAAGAAAAAACAAAAAAGAAAGTTTAGCATTTCTTCCAAACAATGGTGTAAATGTGTATAATGGTTATGGAATTCAGAGGACTGATTTTGAAGTAGATCAATAGGTACACATAAGACCGTAATGACAAACTTTTTTGAATAAAAAAGTAGGTAATCAGTGCCACGCCTTTTAAAGTTATCTCATCGTATAAAACTATAACCGTCTTGAACTAAGCTATATAGCCATAGAGTACAACTTTAATAACGCTTGTCGTCGTTTTACTTCCTTATCATATTTCCAAAGTGTACCCATTCCACCGTGCTGGCTGGGCTTTTCTGTCCACCCAGGAAGATGCATTTCTCATGTATGCTGACTTATCACTTGACATATCATGAAATAATGCAGTGTAAATGACGCCCAATGGAATGTGGAAGTCATTCTACTACACACTACATATTATGCGCCCTAAACATGAATTCCAGCAAAAACATGATCCTACAGTCTGTACATGAGCTATGGTTTTAAAAAGAAAGTAGAGGACTGCATTATTATAAAAGTGCACATACCTACCTACCTACATATACACTCGATATACACTCGTTACTGCAATGTAGTAGTATGAGACCGTATCATTCCGACTCAGTGGAGCATTATATAAGTCCAGTTTAATGTCCCTTTTAGCGTACAAGGAAATAACCCCACTTTCCATTTTATTTTCCACGTCCCTGCACCAAAAAATATTCCGTTTGAAAAGTTCACAGTAAGCCTGTTCCCCTCTATCCAGACACATTGATGTTGATTTTCATGCTTTCACCAGTCATAAAACAAGTCCTCAAGTAGGATTTTTAAGGTCGTAAAACGTAATAAATGATTTCTAATTTCATTCTCAGGCTTAGTGACCTACGACATTACTGGAAGGATACTACTTTTTGCTCATCATCTAGCCATCCCTGAGTCTTAGTATATGAAGTAGTAAAAGTATCGGTGTTCTAAGAATGCTCCTTAAAGGATCAAAATAGTGTAATGAGCACGTTCCAACATGCATTAGAAACCCACATTATACAATTTTCCATGTCTAGATAATAATACACTGTCTACCCTATTTATTTAAAAGGATCGTACATGTAATTGAGGGGGAAAGTGGTGCCAAAAATTCTTCTTGTTTTTATCACCAGTATATCAAAAGCAATTTAGCCGAAAGTGAAGTAGATTAGAGTGAATGACGGCATGACAAATGATATTCAAACACACTTGTGAATGAGTAATTAAGTTGTTGAATAACTAACTCGCGTCTATACTCACGATGCGCAAATACGAGAATGTATGGTTAATACCAGGAGAAAAAAAATTCTTTTAATATGGAGCATATTACAGTGTGCCATTTCCCAGTCTAATTCATACAAACTCGTGGTAATACGGTATGAGTTGCCTAATTGAATTTGTCCTCTGCGCAAAAAGTTAAGCTCGGTCAATGAACATCCTTCACTGTTCGTTATGCAAGTCTTTTTTATAACGTTGTTGATGCGGCAAATGACGTCAAATGATGCACCAGAGCTTTTACTTGTACTTTCATTCAACAGTCGGAGAGATGCATTTTGAAAAGAAAGTAAGGAGATACTAGCAGACGTCGATAAAGACAGATTGTTATATAGCAGATGTTAATAAAAATGAACAAGAAAAGTATACAAAACGATCAACACTTACTTTTGTGCTTGCCCTGATTGCTGCTCCGACGAGTAAGCACCCTGAAAATGGACAGCCTTGAATTGCCATTGCCAGTGCTGTCCATTGATGACGCTGAACGAGGTGACCCTTTGCTGTCGGTACTAGCCCTGCTATGTAGTCCCCTTGCAGGACTTCCTTTGATTTCTATTGGACTGCTACTGCTTTTGTTTCTGTTCTTGTTGTCACTCAAAGTGACTTCCACTGGCTCTTGCTCATCTCCCGAAGAAAATTCAGAAATTTTCCGGCTGGGCAATTTATGTCCCTTATCCTTTCTCTCCTTTGCTGTCTCAAACAGATCTTCTTCTGAGATACTCTTGGTACTCGTCAAGTCATCATCAAAATCGTCCATCAAAAGTGGATGATCCATTTTTCTGCTGGATTAACTTTCAGTAGAGAAACTATTGTTGGTGAGCAGAGCTCTTTTTACGGCAGCTTTCTCTGGAACACTTCCGTCGACTACAAAAGCAAACCGCTGTTTTGTGTGAAAGTTTTCAGTGGAACTACGAATGAGTTGCTCCCTGACGTTTCACCAACTTGTCAGAATAAAATGTTCTCCGAAAGTAAAAGTTTATTCAGTATATATTTTTGACGTGTGGATTTCTAAACCCTGAAGCTGTCAATAAACGCGAACATTTACTGTTAATTTAGCACGTGGTTATTATTAATGTCAGAAACACATTACTTCACATGTAAAGTGAGTGCCTCCAGAGGAAAAAATATTTGTTTCCTGTCTAGTGTTTTATAGTTTAATCAGGATGTACTCATATTTTCATTAAATTTAATTGTGACACTATCAATCCCTATAACATGGAAAGAATTTTATGATAATATTATAGGAAATAGGCTGCTGAAAATACATGCGTTTTTTACTATGTGTAGCAACAGTGCGTGTGTGTGGTGTGTGGCTGAGCTCTCTAGAACTGAGTTGCCCCAACCAGCTCTGCAGACTGACTGACAATGACTGCTTTGTACTCTTCTTCTCTTATATACACAACATTTTCTCCATGTGCACTGAACAGGCTGCTGCTATTGCTGCTGGTTCAATTTCGGCTTTTGTGTGCAATGTAATAGTAGGTTATGTTGATAGAAGAGGTAGGTGATGGGATTGGATAGCATAAGACATGATAAAAAAAACTTTTTACCACTATATGGTATATAGAGTATAGTATAAAATATAGCCAGACAGAGCAGAAGTGCGGCTTCTTTCATGCATCTCTCTGAGAATCAAGTTGTTCTGAAGCTGCTGTTCAAGTATTAGCAGTTAGTAGACTTGCACTGCAACTAAAATACCTACTTCAGCTTTACTCCAAAAGTCCTAATGCTTCTGGTAACATCAAACTATACAAATAAACTCTATTTTCGTACATATATCCTGCTTGTTTGAATAAAATATGTATGCGTATTTATGTATTTAATGACTTGTCGGCTAATTGTAAGTAAATGTGAAGGGGATAGTTAAAAATTAAAATAAATTTTAATGGTTATTCTAATAAGTAATGCAAAGGAAGTATAAACATTAAATATACCGTACATAGCATAAACTCTAGCAAGATTGCATACGAAAGTAACTTTTGCAAGTCTGTTTTGCTTGTTGAAAGTTGAAACTGCGCTATTCGCTGTAGCAGAGCAGAGAGGTCAAGAACGGTGACAGATAAGAAGGAAAAATATTATGATGTTGGAAGTTGCATTGATACACGCGACTCTTTTTATTATTTTTCCTGGTTTGTTTGTTTCAGTTTGCCCAGTTTCTTTTGAAGTGATGATGATGATGATGATGCAATGAGAATCACCTTTTTGGCAGTATTAACGGCGGAGAAACTGGAAGCTTCAAACAACACATTTTCATGGTGTTTTCTCTCATCACAGATTTATTGCTACTTGTGAGGGCTCTCAAATCGAATTTGATGTGTGAAGTTGAGTAGAATCTGCTTGAGTCTCCACAGAGAGCTCAGGAAAACTACTCTTCTTTCCTTTCATTTAATATCGGAAATCTGCTGGATTATAAGATCTAAACCGAATGTGGAATCTATATATATGCAATAAAATAAAATGTGTACATACAAATGGAATATCGCTTATGTTATTACATACCTCTAAAACTTTATTCTGTGGATTATTTCTTGAAGGTAAAGAGGTAAAGAAGAAAATCCGGAAATTGTGAAGAGCAAAGAGAGAGAGAGAGAGAGGGATGTGTCGGTCCAGAAAGGCTTTGAGTGTCAAACCGTGTATGATGGATGAGATGAGGGAAAAGGGGAGACATGTGGTGGATGAAACTAGAAGAAAACGTAAAAGCTGCGCTGGTCTATTTCCTAAAAAAATATAATCCAGATTTCGCTACATCTTTTTTCTAGTTAAGCCACATCATTCCAATGTTCACCTTTTACATATTTTTCCTTGTCAAAAAGAAAACCACGTAAAAAGGCATAATGTGAATGCATGTATATGATAGATTTTTCTACTGTATGAATATAGTAATTAAACTTATCCCTACTTTTGAATAACACAGCTAAATTTTTAACATGTAGCCCTGTATTCAATTGAACAATAAACTATGACATGATTTTATCACGTGAATTTTGCATTGCCATTTACCATTTTGCAAAAAGGTATACCTATAAGTACATATGAACGTGTTTCGAGTTCCATGAATCGCCAAAAGCTGAATATAAAATTTGACAAATTAAAAATGCACGTTGCAACCCCGTGATTTGAGTTCGTAGAAGTTTCAGCCAAGCAAAAACAAAAAGGTAATGACGTTGACGTATCTGCGAACCTATCGTACACGTCATATTTATATGTTTACAGAGAGAAGTAATCCAGTTCAACTTAATTACCACTAGTACGCATAATACCGCATCTGAATGTTGTGATGATAAGTCCTTCCTTATCATGGGAATCTCTTTTTTTTTTGTTTAGCTTTTTTCTGTCTAATTGCTATTATTGCATGGCCATTTCACTCCATCATAGTTCATACCTAATTACTAACCAGCCAACTGACTGCCTCCAGAGACTACCGACGACACGATGGCATGTCTGAGAAAGCACATTTTTAATCACTAGCAAAAACACTTACTACGCAGTTGTATTTTTCAACAGTCTAATAATTGCGTCGCGTTCTGCAAATTGCCATTTTTTAAAAAATCCTCGTGTTATCGACTCCATTCAGTTTTACTACCTGATCCTGATATATCATTAACACGGTGAGTGCTGAGTTATCATTATT
Organism: Lepidocyrtoides sp. E14; assembly: GCA_027743805.1. Taxonomy (NCBI): domain Eukaryota; kingdom Metazoa; phylum Arthropoda; class Collembola; order Entomobryomorpha; family Entomobryidae; genus Lepidocyrtoides; species Lepidocyrtoides sp. E14. The sequence goes on from JAHZMZ010000891.1 coordinate 8,836, forward strand.
TCACATTGAAACTGCTCTTCTTGTATATAAATGGAGCCAATAAAGCTTCATACTCATTTTGCATAAATATTAACAAGGTTCTTAGACCCGTCTCTCATAAAAAAATAGAATTATATTGCGTTTCTGCGTAGCATATAATTTGGAAGAAGATACGTACTAACATGACTTGGTGGTAATAATGTATCCGCCCCTGCGGATAAAAATGATGCAACTTTGCAATATTCCTTTGTCATCATATCTTACATTGACTCTGTTTATAAACATGAAATGGGGATTCATTCAGCAGACTTTGGCAGCGTCAGCAGAAACAAAGAAAGGCACAGCACTTACATGGGCTCGCAAAGATAAAAAAAAAGGTTTCGTTTCGTACTTCTAAAACTCTTTTGCATTTTTGATTAACGGCTACCACTACAAACCAAACTTGTCAATCCACTATTTTCCTTTCCTTTCGCTCATTGCGGTGAGAAAGAAAGACTGAGACTGATCATTAAATGCAATTTGCAGTTTTCTTCACGGGTCAAGATAATTCTGATGCAATAATCTATAAATATTGAGGAAATGCGTAGTTTACTTTGTACGAAATGCGCTGAAGACGAGAAAATTAAATGCAACTCATCAACTCATGAATAGTCATATTATTTACCATGAGATAATAAAAGCTTTAATTTTTTTTCTCATTTCATCATAAAAAGTACATACTCGTACTCGTGTGTTGTGTGATATATAAGCAAAATCGCAAAATCTTGTAATGCCCCAATAATCACATCTATGCAAATCTATGCATCTAGGTGTTTACTTGAAAGTAAAGTTGCCAAAACAAGATGTCTAACGCTGTACGAAAGATAAGGAAAGATTGGCCAATTTCGTTAATTTTCATGTGCCGCTCGTGGCCTAAACAATCCTTTCTTTTCCAGTTTTCCCTCATGTCAACAAACGACCCAAGACGCAATACCTTGAGCTGATCACGAGATAGTTGTGTGACAATTGGGCTATTGATTGATTGGATCTACTTCTTCCTTTGAAAGAAATGTTAAAGATCGCCCTGTCTTAAATGTCGTCTCTTTTGTTTGTACGACAGTCTCCGATGCTAACACAGACACTGGTATTGTATTTTAAATTTTTGAATGAGTACTGATGTATGAAAGTACGACGTACGTACAGCGTAGTAAAATTGCACTGGACAACTGTCGTAAGAATCAGATGAATGGTGTGACCCCAAGAAAGTCCACAAGACCTTCTTTCATAAAATCAGTGAAAGATGTGTCGCCAACCTTAATTCTTCAAAATGTCAAGTTGAGTCACTTTGCGACGCAGTTTTAATTACTGTGAGTAACTGGACTGGAATACTCATCATCTTTATTATGTAGGTAGTCGGGGTGTAGTAAGAGTAAGACTGTGAATGGCAGCTTGACGAAACTTGCATATTGCGAAATCAAAAGTCGCAAGACGCAATTATGTTTGGTAAGAAAACATTTTTACGCCATATATGTACTATACTTACGTCCGAAAGCTCAATTTAAACAATTTATCCTCCCTAACTCAAATTAATCTCCATAATTGACATAATAATCAAAACAAACTTAGACACAGACGATGCGACAACTTTTAAGAATTGGTACAAATGCACCGTACACAGACGTGTAAGTAGGTATTCAAGTTTCATTCAAAGACGCAGATTGGCAGATTAGGCGATACAAGGGATCGGCTATCCGTTCATGCACTCACATTGAATGACTCAATGGTCAGTCGTTTTACGCTTAATGTCCTAAATTGATATCTTAAGGAAACGAATCGGAAAGATGCGTTTTTGTATCTTATCACTGATATGGAAAGATCATAGTTCTAGTGCTAAGTGCTATCACAAACGCAAGTAATATGGTTATCGAATATCATCGACTACTATTGACAGGCACACTCAGATTGAAAATCATGGGAACTGATAATGAGAATTTAAGGGTGTGTAATGAAAATATTGTCTTGTCGATAAAATACGATGCAAATGCGCACATTTCTGAACAAACGGATGCGTAATAAAATAAGCTCACTACACTCCATATAGTATGTTTTATACATGTGTAATGTGTAAAACAGAAAATAACGAAAATCTTGCACTCTAAACTTGGATTATATTGACAGGGAAGGTTCTCAAATACTTTATTTTTTTAGCTAATTACCAAAGCTGACGAAATACATGGTATTTTGTAACCATCATACATCCATTATTTCCATTAAAAATTTTTTTACACAAAATTAAGTAAATGAAATAAGTGATGAGGAGACCACCCATTCCATTCCAAACCATTTTTGCCAACTTAATAAACTATTTACGCCTTACGCTACATACTGATGAACATATTATAAATGTAAAAGTTAAAAGAACTTTTTGAAACGCCATCAGCCTCACAAACAACTACTCGTGTTCCCTAACTTAGAGACATCAGTTTACAATTTTTCATCTCCACGAGAAGAGCTCACTTGATACAAAAACANAAGTTAAAAGAACTTTTTGAAACGCCATCAGCCTCACAAACAACTACTCGTGTTCCCTAACTTAGAGACATCAGTTTACAATTTTTCATCTCCACGAGAAGAGCTCACTTGATACAAAAACATAGTACCACACTTTTACCATATTTTTACCAGTTTTTAACTTTATTCAGAAAATATACGATCGGTTTGCTCGGAAAGCAGGATTTTTTGAAAACTTTATCCGCAAAAGATAGAAACAACCAACCTTTTTGGCACCATAATACACTACTTACAAAATTTGCTAGTAATTGTTTGATTACTTAACCGTAATAAAAAAATACCTATTTACATGATGCTACTTCTCACATCTCTCTCTCTCTCATTTATAAATATCCCTAAACTTATCGATATTTTCATTAGCAAAGGCTAGTAGGTACAACAATCTTCTCTTAGAGTTTTTCAAGAGTTTGTAATCAGCACAAACCTCAGGAGAAGGTGTTGGGAACAACTTGGAAAAAGAATTTGCTGCTGGAAGCGAAGTGCTTGAATTAGGTGTGGGATTTGAAGTGTCACCCTGATTTTGATCCTTTACACGTTTTACCGCTGTCGCAAATACAGTGTAACATTCCGATAGAGCGGATAAAAGGTAGCCTTTTGCAACAGAAGTGTGCACGCCATCTGGACCTTTGACAATCAGTAAAACGTCGTTGTGCAATTGGGCAAGAATGCCATATCTGCCTTCCCCTCCCGATAGAGCCTCCACCTAAAACAAAATAGCAAAATAGAATTCGTTGCAATGGCTTTTAAACTCAAACCTTTGTAGGTACCCGTTTCATTCAACTTACTTTCAAAGCACTCATTGGAACATTAGTAATAGCGTGTTGAATGTTTGTGAATAAAGTGTTGCTGTTCAGATAACATGACAGAAAAATGATGGAACTTGCAATTTCTACTATTCTTTCTACATCCAATATGTCTCCATTATAGATTCTCGTTGTCCACGCATAAGCTGCAATTACGTTTGCAAGACCTACAGCCACATGCTCGTTTGGTTTAATTTTCTAAAGTAAATAAGCAAATAACATAATCAAAGTGATTCGAGGTGCATTCGAGGGCGCGCGGGCGATTTGTGCAATATTGGTGTAAATACTTAGAGTGAATATATAGTGGTATTTGATTTTACCGTCAAATCACTCATCCTTGGAATCTCAGTTAAAACTTTAGGTTGTTCTGTGTTCAATTGAAGTACGTTTTCAGAATCAGTGTCCTCACTGCCACTTGAAACTTCAGTGATCAACTGCTTTCGCGACGGACTATACCACCAAGGTAGCCATATCCATTCCCTAGTAATCTCTTCAGTTCCTTTGGAAGTATTCAACAGACCCTGAAACTCCTTTTTTTCATCTTCTGTCAAGCGCTTCCAAACCTCTTCTGAATCATTGAGATCTATGCCTTGCAATCGCATACAGAGTGGCTCATCGTCATCTGAGTCTATAAAAGAGCGAAAAAAATAGTTTACTTCATTTTACCTCATAATAATAAATAATCTACTGTAAATTAAGTTTGTACAATACTAACTTGAAAATAAAGTGTATTTAGAAAAGAATAATAATACTACTGCATTATTAATACCAAGACCCCTTTATGCAAGCAGTCACCAATGATCATTGGTGACTGTGCTTGCATAAAGGGGTCTTGATTAATACAACATTGCGAACCTAGTTCTTCATCCTCGTCATTATCTATATTTTGCTCCTGCTGATTATATTGTTCGTGGAAACGTTGAAGCACCTCTTTGATCCTCTTCGAGTCTTCGGGATTTCGCTCTTCTTGTTCGCGGACATGCTCAACTACCCAGTCCCGGTAAAATGATTCCGAGCATTTAAGATGCTTCGTTTCACTTTTATAACATGGCACAGAGCAGTACGGAACGCCACAACGTGGACATTGATATTTTGACGGTTCTTTCTCGCATCTAGACAAATTTAAATTGCCAGAAGAACAACACACTTGAATTAAATCGGTAGGATTATACCAACGGGTTTCGCCAATCTAATGTGTCAACAATTGTGCTTTCACATTTAAGGTCAGCGGCGGAACCCAATACATATAATCCTACCATTAAATAAACTCACTTTCAGATTCTCAACAAGCATTCTGTGATAGATTTCTTTGTATGAAAATTTTGCTTACATTTGACATATCTTAGCTTCTGCCGCTAAATTTGACGACTCCATAGTTTAAATTTCCAATTTTGACGATGAAGTTTTCACTGTTGTAGTTTGCCGACTTTAGTGTGCCTATTTTTCAGTGTCTGATTGAACCCAAGTTGTACATATAAACTGACAGACGGACAGCAAAGGAAATCGGATCAAATACTTGACTAAACTCTTTTAGCGATCGTTCAACGTGATATTACTAATATTTTAAAAAACACCTCGATCACCTATTTATTTAAAATTTAATGAAGTAACTAAATACATAATATATAATAATAATAATTAT
>JAHZMZ010000892.1:0-27067 GCA_027743805.1 Lepidocyrtoides sp. E14
AAAATATTAGATTGGTTGCAACGTGTTGGCTTGTTGTTAGCTGCAAGACGTTTGGTTTGGTTGTTTGGAGAAGAGGTTCATAAATATAATAATCATAATGTGAAGCTTTCCTTTTTTTATTGCCGCTTGTGCAGAAAATGTGACTGAGTTTAGTAGACAAGCTGGAAAAAAATCGGGAATGTTTTTTTGTGTTTGTCTAAAAACGTATATGGGATAACCATAGAAGAGCCCATTTTATGTCCGCGAATGATATTAGATGCGTGTGTTAGTGCATTTCTATGTATTTACGATGTAACTTTTCTATTGGATTTTTCCTATGTTGACTTTTCTTTTTCTCCAAAAGATGAACGGCTTCCGTCGTACATCACAGTATTGGTATGGTGTTTGGTATAGTAGCGTCCACGAGACCAAATCGGCACCCTGATTTATTTTGTGGAAGAGAGAGGATTGTCATATACACACGGTTGGTTAGCCACATGAGAGGGCAAAAAGGTCATAAACTGGAATAATATTGGGATATTGCAATGATGTTAATACTAAAGGAAGATGATCACGAGAATGTGAAGGATGATGTTGCTATAACAATATAACAATGCATTTTACGAGGACAACAGCAGCATCGTTTGCTGTATACTTTATGGCAAAGATGCGTTCTTTCTTCTTTCATAAAGTTTTCTAGTGTTTTTTTCTTCGTCTGTCAAGTCTTGTCGAAATTACTTTAGCCGGTAATAAAATGGATGAAATGAAATGTTAAATTAAAAGGAACAATAACGATAAAATTAGATCACGGTAACAACAACAACAAGAGTTACAATATTATGATGATGGAAGGCTGCACAAAAAGTAAAACTCAAAATTAAAGTGGTGCATAAAATTGGAATGCTTATTTCTAGGAATGGTAACAATAAATTTTCATCATTTTCCTTCAACCATATGCATTATGAATGAATACGGAAGTAATTACTTAAGTATCATGAAAGAGCAAGAACTTATGAACCGTACTAAATATGAAAGATATACATTTCATTAGGTCGTTGAGTGAAGAGAAGTTCTACCCCTTTTTACTTGAAGATTGTATACACCGTTGGATTGCCGGTCCTCAAATGAATATTACAACATTTATCTATTATCTATCTCTCTTTCAGCTTTGCAAACTTTTCTTCTTGTACGTGCAGCAGCTGCACGTGCATTTAAAAGTTCACATCAGCCTCGCAGCATCACTCATTCATCAACATCGTTATGCAAGTGATGATATAAACTTTTCTCACGAAAATACACCGAGTAACAGCAGCAGGGCCATGGATGGCCTCATTCTCATTTCATGCTTGCAAACGATTTTTTTGAAAACATTTTACTAACCTCTAAATAGATGTGAGTCTAAATTGAAATGGAATTATGCATACGGTCGTGTTACATTGCATTTTCATTTCCCACAGAAAATATTCCATTTTGTGAGTTCAATTTTGTTTCAGGTTGGTGGTGGATCCATCAGAAATACTGAGAAATCGAGTTTTATGTTCTAAACCTTACTGGTATCTCCCGCACATACATATAATGTATGTGAGTTATGTTATAAGAATGTCCATTCAATAATAGAATTGGTAAATGTGGAAATGTAAATACATACATACATAAATGTTATTGTGTCTGCTTATGATGATATGATTCGTTTTCTCTGAGAATGTGGAAATATTTAAATATTTATTTATATTTTTTATTGTTGCGTAAAGCAAACTTCATCTGCAAACGACCAGCGTAGTATGATATCATAGATGGTAGTGTTACTACTTCCATGTGTTCCCCTTTTTATGTTCAGTTTTGGAATTTAAAAAGTGTCATTTGACGCAGTATGGAATAGCTTGTTGGTATCATTTCCAATTCCATCGACCAATGTATCCGTCTTCCGTACTATTGACATAGGAAAAATATTTCGATTGCTTGTTTGGTAAAGAAAAAAAATACTTAAAATTGAAACTATCTCTTTCAATCGATGTAGTATTGCTCAACATTTTTGCTACAGGAAATGTACTGACACATTTGCCAATTTCGATTGCTTGTTTGGTAAAGAAAAAAAATACTTAAAATTGAAACTATCTCTTTCAATCGATGTAGTATTGCTCAACATTTTTGCTACAGGAAACTTACTGATTCATGTGCCGTGAATTAGTGCATTGTGCAGTTTCCACAATAGGAACACCAGCATCTCTCTACTACATGGTACTATTTGAGAAAATATTTCATATAATTGACATCAAGTTGATGCAATTCATCAATTAACTCGCACATTTTTTTTGGTACGTACTCTCCTGAGCTATTGCACTTTCTACCATATGATACTATTTGAGAAAATATTTCATATAATTGACATCAAGTTGATGCAATTCATCAATTAACTCGCACATTTTTTTTGGTACGTACTCTCCTGAGCTATTGCATACACAAATGTCGGATACTTAGCTGGTTTTAGGTTTTATTGATTCGATTTATTCATAAAATGATAGCCACATAATTAATACAATGTTACGTAAGTTCAGTATCACTGGGACAGAAATCCCTAAGTTCAAATAATATGCTACAGCATGGCAGTTAATATAAAAACATTTTTATCTCCAATAGCTTTTATTTGTATTTTGAGTATTCCTATTTTCTCCGCTGACGGAAAATGCGAAATAAAGAACGAAAACGTTGTGAAGAGTACAAATTTCGAAGCTGCATTATGTAAAAAACTACTACATTTCTTTTTATAGAAACTCAAGCAGACTGAGTCAAAGAGCACTCACTTTTCTATGTAGAATAATAGAGTCTAGTCTAGTGGTTGTTTCTTGTTGTACAATTTGATGGAGTATACGCACGCGATGGCAGAAGAAAGAAAGAGTAAAAATAAATAAAAAATGAAAGAAAACTGGGACAAATTTTTTTCATGATTTCTACACGTATTGGTAGGGGATTGCAGTGAGATTGTAGGTAAAGTAGGTATATTTATGACAGTTCTGAATTATTCTGACATAATGGTACGGTACAGGTGTTGGAAAGTTGGAATGCGTTTGATATAGATTGAGATATATCGTTTAGTATTTATTATGAATAATTTGACCCTACTTTATTTACACATCAATATTCATAGAAAGAAGCAAAGAAGAAAGCTTGCGATAAAAGCAATGCTACTTCCAATAAAAACTTAATTTGTACTACGCAGATCACTTTCTTTGTCTACCTCATTGATTTGTTCCCAACAAAAATCTCGTTCATTTATTAACTCAAACTGCTAGTTTACTTCTGATGATTGCCCACTAAGTTGCAGATTATTCAAGCGGAGAAAGTAACGTAAAATCAACCGAGCTATTAATTCTTCAACTGGGTATATGTAACATGAGCAAGTAATAGGTAACGTCGAAAGCATAAGTTCTGTTTCATTTTGCTTTACCAGCGGGAGTAGAAAGCAAACAAGTTAGATTGATCATTTAATTTTTAATTGGGTCTTACTTATCATTTCGTCACAGCTTGCTTGCTATGTAACTAAATAAAATTTCCTTTGTTTGAGTTCAACTTTTAAATAGGAAAAACTTCTAAATCACCAAAGGCTAGAATCTGAATTTTATTGTTTTCTTGCACAAACAAAAACTCCACAAATGAATCAGCGGCTTTAAAATTTGTTAACACACTGTAGTACAAAACAAACAGTTATATAAACACTGTAAAAGTAGCAAAGAAATCGATAAATTTAGCGAAGCAAAGTGAAGGCATGTATGTATGTTTAATTTTCCCAGACTCTCGATTGGTTAACTTCAAATACAAAACTTCAACTAGTCCCACTGGCGCTGATTCATAACGTGAAGTAAACAACACGATTTGTACATGTATAAATAATTGTTTAGCCAAGTATGCATCCAGTAAAAAAATTTCAAATCAACATTCATTTTTGCTTTCTCTTGTGAATTTTTCAATTTTCTATGAATCCAGGTAAGCAAACGCAAGACCTACTTTTTCTATATTGGAATAAAATAGGCATACGTACCAAGAAAGAAGTCTAGTATTTATTTATTTATGTATTGATTTTCTGTCAATCTACATTTTCTACATACTTCGTAACTCGGGGTATGGTCAGTCATTGCACTTTCCTCTCACTTTCAATCAGTAAACAATTTAGAAATTGATATAATAGTAGTGGAGATGGAGAAGGGTAAAATATACGCTGAAAACTGATTTGATGAAATCATCATTCGGTACAACAGAAACAACTACCTAAGCGAAGAAATATAGCATTTATGACTGTATAAATTGAATGTAAAATCTCAAACCAATTTATTTGTTTCCTTCAACTTATTATTAGTACCGACCAACTGCCTACCACCTACCTATCAGATAAGCTATAAGCAGCGTAGCGTAGGAGAGGGAGCAAGCTTAATATTACAATAAGTATGTACTTCCTAGCACAAACGCATTAGTAATAAAGAGATTGTACGGAGGAGATGTGACAACCCAATAGTTATTTTGGGTAAGTATATGTCGGGAAGAATCGTGGGAGTTAATCTATCTATGCTCTGTTTGTATTATCTTTATTAGTCATCCCAGATTAATGCGCATTAGCGACAATATTATATTAATTTCTAGGAAAATATTATTACTCTTTTAAAACTTTAATGAATGCATTGCTTTTCTGACCACTTATCCTTTTCGTGTCATATATTTATCTTGGCTCCAGTTCTAGTAGTCCTAACATGCTAGCAGAAAAAACTGGCGTCGTTCGTCTTCTAACGAAAACAAAATTGTCTAAAAAATTGTACCTTCAAATTTCTATGAAAAAACATTTCTACTCAAATATAAATACCTAAAAAATAACTTTAGTTCGTAGTCTGTACCACTTGTATTGATAATACATACCGGTATATGGTAAAATAAGATATCGTATGAATTTCTTATCAAAAGTTACGCAACATTTTATCATCGCCAATCAAAATGTTACCTGTTAACATCAGCATGTCGTTGAAGAAGCTATTTATATCTCTTTTCACATACCTACCTACACATAATCTTATAAAGTTGCGCAATCTATGGAGACAACAAAGAGAAAACTTGAGCAACAAACAACTCACAGTTTGTATTTCTGTCACACACTTAAGTGTGTATAAAACGATGTTCGTTTTGTAATGTGTGGGTGCTCAAGTATACATTTTTTCCTTTTCTTCGTCCTTCTGTTGTTATCAAAAATATTGCCGAGTAAGCACAAAATGGAGAGGAATTTCTGACGTTTACTGATAAAATGAGAGCACTGAAGTCAAGTGGCTGATAACAATGTCAATGTCATGTTGCCAGTATTATTATCATCTACAGTCTTATAGCACTTACCAAACTTCCTCAGTTTTTGCATCAGAGCCCATTTTATCCAGCATGCATGCACCCATCATCTACATACATACATACATACAATAAGTTACACTGCTACACTCAATCTTACGCACTACAAAAAAAAATGTGAATGAACTTTTATTGCTTATTAGTACAAAATTCATATTAAACGATATGCGATGGTGTAATGTGGTCTATCTTCTTTTTACTATACAGCAAACTGGAAAGAAAGGTTTTGTGGCCCCTTTACTGCTACGTCAGAAGCAGTTCAGTTGTAGCATGCAAGAATATTAATCCTAGTGATGATACTACTACTTCTCCAGTATATTTTTATACATCGTTACACAAACGATGATTCGTGCTTTTGCTATAAAAACAGGCAGGGGAGAAAGCACTCGTTAATACTCCTCGTAACTGTCATCGTACTCGTATCATCGTGCATATTAAATACTAACGTACGACCTTTTCCTACTCGTGTCTCTGAACTATTTTTCCTAGTTTCTTTTTTGCGTAACAGCAACTCAGCAGAATTTTGTATAAAAAGGCAAGTCGATGTGGATGAAGAGAAATTGCTGTACAATGCATACAAACATGACAAAATAATGCTGCTTATTATACTGGGTAACGATACTCATATTCATGACCATGTCGACGACAACTAAGCCACGGAATAATGCATTACTAAAGGAATGTAAGGTAGCGTACGGTACAGGATACGAAACGGAAGGAAGGATGTCAAAAGCTATGAAACGAGGAAACAGGGCCATTCATTTCTCTTTGGTTACTCTGGAGTGGTAGTAGTAGTAGTAGTAGTAGTACTTTGTGTGCTGGGCTGACTGTTGCTATTTGTTGAATGACGATAGTTGCCAGGTTGTCGTCGTACTCCTAGTATTCCTATCATCAAAGTCATTTTCCACGTTCCATGCTGCTGCTTTGATGATGATGATGATAGTTTTTCACACTATTGCGTTTTTATGTGCTGTGTGTATAGATGCTCATTTTTTCCTATTTAAAAGGGGAAACGAAATAGGCATTTGATTTTGGTCAACCAACCGAGAGAAAAAATCTCATGAAATGTTGTATTGATGTCATTTCATTCAACTTTACTATCACATTAAATTACATCACCTCATAATCATTACATTATATTTAATACATTTTTCTGAAGGAAGAAAAAAAATGTCGCGTTTTCTGACTTGTACACTGCCAACTTTGGCGGCGACATGTACACGCACATGTTACCAGTTTTTACTGTTTCCGGCTGCCAAAAATATAACGAGCATGATGATGGAGATGGTGACTAGTGACTATGGTGGTGTAGCTAGTTCCTTGTTTCTTTTCTGAATGGTATTCATTACTCTTCATTGCCATATTAAATGCCAATTTATTGCTTATATATGATATTAAACGGTAAAGGATTGAGCGAGTGGTGCGTGTGATTATGTGAGCACACTAGAGGTTCCTTTTTGTCTGAAGGTCTCATCAAAAAATCATCATCATGTCTGCAGTCGATATGACACAAGCACGAGATTGCTATTCCCTTCTTGTGGCTGGTTACAGCTACCACCCAAGTCAAAGTAAGTCAGTCGTTTCAGTTCCCACAATAAAAAATCCTAAGATGGTAGTATTATTATTATTATTATCATTATATCCAACTTTATAGAATATTCCATTGCTCGATTCAAATGTCATTTTCTGCTCAATGAATCTCACTACCATTTTTTGGTCGAGTGTTGCTTACACATTGAATAACTGTTGTTGCTTGTTGTGAATTTGAATTACTTACGGACGGCTGCTTCCATTGAAGCTGTAAAATTTAGAATCGAAACAAAACTTGGACCTATGTATAAGATAATGGGAACGACTGTCAGTGTAAAATTAATGAGATGAAATGTAAAGGGTTTTGGTTTTTATGATATCTGGTGCTTGTGTGGATGATTTTGATGACAATAGTTGTCGTTTATCTGCTACTGCTGCTGTTTTATAATTGTGGTCTTCTCATTTAGTGACTCATTTTCATAAAATGACGGCTACGATAAAATGTACTTTGACGTCACAAATTGTGCAATGCATCATTATCACTGTATATACATTATTTATCTGCTCTTGTGCCTTGTACACTGTCGTGCCAGACTAGATTAAAAAATTGTTCTTGAAAATTTCTAGCTTTTCCAATTTTTCATAGGAGTAGATGTATTCGTTTCAACCATATAAACATGTTTATTTGGAAAAGCTGAAATATTTGAGAAAAATGTGAAGGAAGGAGTTGAGCAAACAGCAGGAAAGAGACAATCAATGCTCAACAGCTCATCAATTTCTATCACCCTTTTACCGTCAACAACTACTAAAAAGATAAATGGGCTGCCTCATTTCCCTGCAAATTATCCCACATTTATCACATGAGTAAACACTCTCTACAAACAAGGTTTACTGTGACATACTCACTAAACAACCAAAATTCAAAGCGTAAAATATGTATAGGCTTGTATATCCTCTAGTTTCAAGGATCAACGAAAGGAATTTATACCAAAGGCTTATCTTGTCACTGGCTGCCATGTGCCCATGTAAAATATTTTTGTGGTGAATTTCGTGTACAACATTCTAGTTTAGAGTTTTTACTGTTGACAAATCGCACAACAACCCTATTTTCAAGCAAGTCAACTGGATTACCCGGGAATCGGTATTGACAGCTCGTTGACAAAAATAGTGTATATTTTATCAAGGCAGGCATCAACCTTTTGGTGTCTTATGTAAATTTTACATACTAGATAAACAAGTTTCGCATAATATGCTTATGCTTCTATAATTACTATTCTAAACGTATGGAAATAATTATTGCGGCGCCAGTAGATAAATAAAACAGTTAGCCTGCTTGCTGCTGCTCGACAAAATTCTTGGAAATACCTGAAAAAGCAAAAAAAAAGTTGCTTGCTACCTACCAACACGAGCTCATGCAGAAACAGAAGCCGTACAAAATGATGGGTAAAGGTGAGACCGTTCGTTCACCTCGCACTATATTACCCGTCACTCTATTGTCACCTAAATTAAAATGAAAAGTCAAATCAGACTAAAGTTCCAGCAGACCACAGCAACATGCTACGCTGCTGCATATTATGCTTAAATGTATCCATCTATCGTGCATTTTACTTTTACAAATGGAAAGCAAAGCGATATTATTTTTCGACAACGACATGGACCCCACTGGAGTCGTTGTGTCATTGCATGTCGTAGGTAGGAGTATACATATCACTCGACTAGTTCACAAGCCTCAGCAGCAGTGCTGTACAACACAAAACACTGCTACGCTACCGCCACAAAATGACATGACATGACCGTTCCGAAAACAACACAGAGATAGAAAAAGATAGATAGGCAACTGGAAACGACCATTTTCTATGTCGAGGTTTCTCACATACATCGCATTTCCCCGAAATGAAAATTTATTAGTGAAGCTTTTCTCCTTTCTAATTCATATACCATCTATTTGACTGCTTACGTTGGTTTGTGAACTTTTGTTTGAATATTTGACGAAATTATTTTAACAAAAATCAGATTATACATACATATTGTTCGTTCCGTAGACTGTATGCGTAAGTAAACAGGAAAGAGAGGAATTCAGAGAGTTGAACAAAAGTGCTTGAAAAAGATTTTTGTGTGGCAATTATAATTAAAAGTACCAGGTATTTTAAGCAATAACTATGCTGGATGAATACTTAAGCTCAAAATTGACATTGAAGTGAATACGTAGGTATTTTCAAAATGTTTTAGTGTGCGGACACCCTTGCACAATATATTTAGTAGGCATCTCTCTGTGAATATATATTATTTCAAGGCAAGGGTAATGGAAATGACAGCATGCCAACATTGCTCTTTAAATACTGTCAGCTACTCCTCCTCCTCCTCTACCCATTTAAATATCACATGGGATTAACAATGTTATACTGTGTGCATTGACAGAGACATGTGGAGATTTCCAGGTTATTTAGCATTTTGGACTTGGTTCCACTTACATTGTCTTTTCCCTTGTCAAAAAGACGAACGTGGGAGTGGCCCATTTGTTTTTCCTGGCGTCAGCTCACCATCACCACCATTCTCGTAAGCATTCGTTTCAAACTAGAAAAAAGAGCAAAATAATCCTGTTCGCTTGATCCTCACTGAGAAAATTTGTTGAGAGAGATGTGCAATGTTCCACATGTACATATTTTAGGAAGATTACCATCATTACTGCATTTAGCATTTATGAGAATGAAAAGACTAAACGTACAGATTTAAATCAACAAAATAGAGCTCTAAAGACTTAAATGCTCATTCAAAAGCGTCCGTTCTTTTCTACTGCTTTCTGCTGTACCAAGTTTATCAGCACATTCAGAAGAACAATTGAACACTTTTTGAGCTTTAATTGTCAACCTTGTAAACTTGCAATTAGTAAATGTGAATCATGCCAGCATATGCAGAGATCACCTTCACTTCTATGTAGGTGGGTGGTGCTGGTCGTCGTTGTCGTTAGAGTGTGACAGCCATTTATATTACTTATATTTCGATGTGTAGACATTTCTCTGTTTGTCTCTTGTATGAAAGCATCAGGAAGGATGATTTGGGATTTCCTCCCTTTTTGATTTCAATTCCTGGTAGTTGCGTATAAATCCTTTACCACAATCACAACAACAGAACATAACATGTACACTGTGTAAATAAAACGCGGTGGTGGTGGTGGTGGTGGATGAAACAGTAAGCACATTCATCTTTGATTGTCGACGGTGTCGCCAGGCGGGATGTTGTTGGCTGCGTGTGGTAATTAACAGGTTATTTATTGCGTTTCCCTCATGATGTGCTAATGAAATCAAATGAAACATAAAGTCTTTTCAATGGCCTATGGTGCCTTTTTCTCTCTCTCTCTCTCTGTTTACTTCTCACATGGAAGCCTTCTATAACCCTGCTTCCTTGTCTATAATATAGTATTAAAATGATATTCGTACGAATAAGAACAATTAATAATATTGAAAAGGGGATAGTCGCATACCACATTATTTCGCTAACAAGTTGGCATGCAGAGGGGAGCCTACAGAGAGATATAGACGCACAGCTGTAGCTGCTAAATAAAAAATAAAATGATGAAATGGGTTTCCTTTAAGCTTTTCTGCCATATTACAGCCTTAAGGCTAAATACATACATACACACGGCAAATTATATTAAAAAGTAAGGGAACCAAGAAGTAAGTGAGCAAAGTGTTTCCCTTGACTTTTTCTCTCTGAAATAGAGAAATTGTTCTAACAAACCCGCTACAACAATAAAAGTTTTTTTCTCTCTCTTTTTTTCCTCCAGGTTGTTGTTGCTCCGTGTATGATGACGATGAGGGGACACACCAGACGGTGTGGTCCATCAAAAAATTAAAAGTGCCACTCTTGATTAGTTGCTCGCATTAACGAGGATTAATTTTTCTTGTGGTTGGTGGTGCTTGTAAAGAGACACAAGAAAGGAGATGCATGAAAAGCGAGAGTAGTACTGCTTGTACAGCCGAAAGGCAAAATGCTTCTCTAGCCAAGCGAACGTTGGTAAAGTTGATGATATTAAGGTTGTTGTTATTTTTTTATGTGTACGTGATTAAATTAGGACCTTCATTAAGTATAATTCATTTTTATTAAATACGCACACCGGCTGGTAAAAACTGTGAATGTAAGGGAGAGAAAAACATGACAGAAAATATTTTGAAGGATGCATGATGTATAAGAATGTAAAAGAGATTATGCATGTTCATGCAGGTTTGTATGTACAGATAAGTTTGTTGTTATTTTCCAAGCTTATGCAGGAAAGCGCATGTCATAAATGTAAAAAGAAAGGCATCTCATATTGCTGCAGCTGAAAGAAAGTGTAAGTATGAAGGACAGTTGAATAATAGTTTTGCGCCAGCACTGATCCAGTGAAATCTCCCTCCAGGATACATGAAATATTTTTTTTCTATACGTAACGCAATGTTATAAAGGTATACGGTATGCAAGGTTGAATGAATAGATGACCGATGTAGTATACAAAAAAGAAAATGTGTATGCACACTTCCATTTTCCTCTCTTAGCTCGTTTATCACTATTATTTGATCTCTCCCTGGACGCTTTTTCATTTTTACCACAGGAGCAGAACGACAAGCAGGCAAAAGAGGCTTTTTGACGACCAAGACGACTGACTGACTGAATAACCGATTTAGCTGTTTGATGATGTTGATGATGATGAAGGTGGCGTTGAATGACTAATAGCATTTCACAAAGATTTGACATTTTCTGACAATGCAGTGAAATGAAAGGTTAAACGTAACGCTTTTATATCTCTAACTACGATCAATAATAATGGAATCGACTTTTTTTCCTTTTGAGATTACTTACCTATGTCGGATGGTATTAGCCATGTAACGTGTGTAGTGTAGTAACAACAGCACGTACAATAGATTTATATCTCTTGGCATGATAGACTTTAACATTTTAACATGTTTACCTCGATGTCATGTTTCGCTGGTTTTGATCGTCGAGATAGCAAGGGTTGTGCAGTGTTTTCTTTGTGCTATTATGTGTGTGTGCTCTTTTGGCCCAGTTACTTACATGCTATTCTAATCGAAATAATTTCACCTTTGTATACCGCTCATAGTTTATGAGTTGTTGGTTCCTAGAAAAAAAATGCATTGCAACGTGAAGGTAGGTCTTGTGCCGCTACCGTGTCATGTTTTGACATTCAACTTTTTTATTTAGCACCACCTCGACTACCACCACTTTCATTTTCCAGATACCACTGTTGTTGTACGGTTTTTGGCGTTCAAAGGTTTATATAGGTATATATACATATTTTGACATGTTCCATTTTTTTCTCTACGTTCCTTACGCAATAATGTCAAACACGGCGACCGACTCTCTAAAGAAAATTGGTTAATCTTATCATCCTGATCATCCGAATAAAAAAGGTTCTCAAATGAAGAAAAAGAAGAAGAAAAATCAAGATGATCATAATGTTAACGAGATTATTTAAAAATAATAATATAAAAATTTAGTGACGGTACACAGTTATGCTACTGCTGTGCCCCATAGGTCTCTCCATCTGTACTTTTCAGTAAATGGTTTAAAATATTAAGTGTACGATGTCAAACGAGCATGTTCTCTCTTTCAGTTCTGCCTGACAATGGATTGTTTTGGAGGATTATTTTTTTATACATCGGATAGGATTCTCTCAGTTGTTGTTGGTGAAGCGCGTGACTAGATTTAAAATTACATATGAGTATAAAAATGATGTTGATACGATACGATACTCGATATTATTTGAAATAAAGTACGTCTGCTATTCTGGGAATAAAAACGGATTAAAATGATTCCATAATGTTGATAATCTGTTATTTGAGCGAGTGCTGCCTTCAGGTAAAGGGAATATTACATTATGAAAGTAAACTACACTAGCAAGATGGATCGGCTGGCCCATCCTCCTCTTGTCTTACTTTCCAAATAAAAAAAAAGTTTTTTTTTTCCATTGTGCTCATAAAAGGAACAAACAGTGCGCCAGTATCATCGGAATTTCAATATGTACGTACTCACAATGTCAGAACCAATACGACGACACGTACAACATAATCTTTTTTGTTCCGAAAGTGCTTTTCCACGAACAAGACGTCGGACTGTTATAATACTGTACTGAGCTGGCATTTTCTATAGAATAAAAGACACATGAGGAAACATCTTAATGTTGAATTATTCAAAGAAAAGTAGGCTGTATAATATGTGTCTCATGCTGAATAGGGCAGAACGGTTAAGATGATAATGTTACTTGCGCTGGTAAGAAGAAATCACAAAAATATTTCAAAAAGTAAATGCATCTTTTTTATCGTAACACAATCGTCATCCTCATCATCTGGTTCAGTTACTCGGTATTTCTTTTTTTTTTTGCTTTTCTTGTAGTACGAAGGGACTGTTCACCTTTCATGCTTCTTCCCTTTTGATAATAATAACAATATTATGAAGCTATTTTCTGCTTAGCTAACTTGAAAATGCAGCATACAATTTTTATTTTTAGTAATAGTAAGTAATGCTACCGATGTCAATGTCTCTTTCATCCGGAGGATGCTGTCGAGTTTGACGTAGATGTCAATGTCAGATTGCCAATAGCTCTAGGAATTCAGTCAGAATAACTTTTTGCCTAGTTGAGGCATGCATAGGTACTAAGGTAGATGGAATGTAATAAGTTGTTTTTTAACGTCGTGGGTAGAGTAGCATTTTAAGATGCTGCACGTTAGCATTGTGGTAATGCTATGGTTTGGCATATCTATGCCAAACCCATTTCAATCAAGTGACAAACGGAACTTTCAAACTGTATGAAGGAAGCAAAAAAAAAGAAAAAAAAAACGTAATGGAAATTGAAAGCATTTTAAAATTCCCCGATACTGCTTCTACCACCGTCATTTTTGACGACAGCGATGTGTTTTGCGTTATTTTCTTCTTCCTTTCAAATCTCCATTTTGGGAAGGAAAAGAGTGTCAAGAGAATGAGAAGAAAAAGAAATAGTTTTTTACTTGGAAATAAGTGCATAAAAGGAAACTTAAAATAAAATAATAAAAAAGGAACTCAATTTATTCTCTAAAGTAATTCATTTAAATAATGAACTCTGAAAATGGAAAAGACTCGTCAAAAGTTTACCACTGATTAGCTTAATATTACTCTATATGCTTTTTTATTCCATTTTCTCCGTTCAGCTTGGTGCAGAAAGGCGTATTTTTAAATGACTGCGCATATTGATTTTAAAATTCCTTGTACGTTCCACTTGCTCAGTTCATAAACGTCTTCATTAGCTCTTTTTTTTCTTGGCGCGGGCATTATATATCGATATTCTTACGTGCATTAGCATGACAAGAATATGCGCGTATTAATTAAGTTTAGCATTGGGAATCACTATATAGGAAGGCAGCCAGGCAGGAACCATGTCTATCACGAATTCATGAAGAAACGAGAAAAAAAAGTTTCAAGTTTATTAAAGAGTCTTTTGCAGTTAAACTCTAAATTATTCATTCACGTGCTTTTTCTATATAACAAAATAGTTTGGAGTAATCAAAGAGCACTACGACAAGCAATTGGAGATCAAAGGGCATGCCGTGCTATGAAAATTGATGACGAAAAGGATGTGCTCAAGTTGAGTTTGTGTGTTTACACTTAACCAAACACGCATTGCACTTTGTTTGCTAGATTGTAAATATCATTGGAATATTTATGCTTTGAACTTTACATTTCACACAAAATAATATCCTATCCTAGTACTTAAAACATGTACCCAGTATAATATTGTCCTGGTTAACTGTTTTACTACTTTGCATCAGTATCATCATCCTCGGGAAAGAACACGCTCTAATTATGATTCTGTGGCGGCATAGCAGAAAGCAGGAGCATCACAGAATGAGATGCTAAAGACACGGAAACAAAAAAAAAAAAAAAATGGAAAATTATTGCTTTTCATGATGATCTTTTGCTATGTGGCTTTTAGCTTTTCTAGTCTGTCAGACATTAAAACAGTGTAAATACCTGCTATCTGTATCTATGCAGCATACCAACCGACACACACGCAATAAGTAATCTTATGCAGTGTTTGTTTGTCGGTTAAACACTCGGAAAGTGACTTGAATGAACATAATGACTCCAACTGCAGTGTTTAGATTTACCTCCAAGTTTTTGCTGTTATACTTACTGGAGTAAGTTTGCTTGAATGTGGTTTTGGTTTTTGCCATTGGATAACGCTAAAGGTGTGTAGATATTTTAGTCTTGAGCAACTTAATTTAGAGTGCGGTGTAGCTACACACGGACCAAAAAGACATTTTGTCTTTTCCATCATCATCCATCCATCCACATCGGAGGAGAGAATCATCATCATCATTTATGCAGATTTAGTATCTCTTTGAATGACTTCATTTTACATATTTAAGTAGTTGCAGCAGTATTACTATCGACGCAGTAGTATGGTATATAAATGTCAGAAAGGCTGACTCTCTGCAGTGCAGTGTCTCAATATAAACTATAGTTGATTTGTCGGCAGGAAAAAGTGAGAGAGATCTGATCTAAGAGTTTGAGAAAGTTTGGAGGAACCGCACACTTCAACTTTTCAAAGTTCACCCTCTCATTTTCATTTCATGATGCACATCATATCATGCATGCATGTTTTACTTATAATCCAGAGAATATATGGTTGTGGTAGTATGCAAGTACAAAAGTACAAAGTTACTACATGTACGCACAGAGAACACCCAT
Organism: Lepidocyrtoides sp. E14; assembly: GCA_027743805.1. Taxonomy (NCBI): domain Eukaryota; kingdom Metazoa; phylum Arthropoda; class Collembola; order Entomobryomorpha; family Entomobryidae; genus Lepidocyrtoides; species Lepidocyrtoides sp. E14. The sequence goes on from JAHZMZ010000892.1 coordinate 15,604, forward strand.
TAAACTTCATTAATAAACTGTGGCTTGGGTAATTCATAACTTTGTTGATTATCAAAAGCCAAAAGGAAACATTCTATCAACTTCTCCCACTCAGCTCTCAAGTCTCCCACGTGGTTATGTCTCTGGAATCAGCCAAGCAGGAGTATACAATATGTATGTATGTAATTTAATACACTCAACTCATTCCATGATTATGATCTATGAATTCTTGTCAGTTTCAGTACAACTGGTTAACATTAAGACATTAATAATAGAATATAATGTTGTGCAACTCATTCCCTTTGATCATACAGGACGCTTCTGCCCTTTACATAATAAATTTTTCTGGCATGGTTTGTACAAACGACGCAGGGAATTCCTTTCTCACGTCAGGCGAGTAAAAAACCTATCAGTTTTTGTGTGCATTTTTAAGTCTTTCTTCTCTGTAGTGATGTGAACCCACGTTACTTTGTTCTCAATTTTCTTTAAAATCAGTAGATATTCATAAATAACTTGTCCTTTTTCTTACGTAACACAACAAAGTAGACATAATAGCTGTAAGATATACGAATGTGAATGAACAGCATGCACGTAAATTTTCATGATTTTTTTCTGTGTCTGTATGCATTTCAGTTGTGCTTAGTTAAGTACAGGAATTAGGCAAGCATTTTTACTGTTATTTCGCTCACAGTGGGACCTTAAAAATAGCTCAACTTTATGGTCCGGCAGGTAGCGATAGCACAATCATCAACTTTTCCTCCAAATGGTATGTTTCGTGGCCTATGCCCACATTCCAAACTAGAAGAACATGGAAAACATGTATCGACTCCAGTCTTGCAAGAATCTTTTTCTCATCTAGTCCAGCTTAAAAAAATACTCGAAAACCAAAGCTAAACATTTATTTCATTCATGTGTAATTGTCTACCTTGTAGTATACCCATAGTTGTAAATTGTAAATAAATGCAGAAGAAAAGTAGTGAGAGAGTGCAATGGGAAAGAAAGATTGTAAGGCCGCATGGTGTTGTGTTTGATCAGGCAAACAGCGGCGTTTCACATGGAAATGTTCCGTTAGAACTACAACTTTGCTTTACTTACCTGTAGCAATAACAAGTATTAGAGTAGTAGGGAAGCAGCAATAGTAGTAAAGAAAAAACAAGGTTTTTCCCACAATGTAATATATTTAGTACTAACTAAATAGATAGACATAATGTTATGTTATGATAGTCCTCCTCCTGTAAAATATACAGGTATGTGAAAAGTGTTAAGGCATCATGGCATAAAATGTCTATAAGTATGAATGTATGAGGCACTGGAAGCCGTGAAGTATATAGGTAGTATACATAGTATAATGGTGCTATGGATAACATAATTTCTCGGAGTTTTCCCCTCAAGATTTACGAGTAGAGTTTTTAGTTCTCGTGGGACCACCGCTGTTGTCGGTTACTCAGGTGAATTATGACTGCATTACTCTACCTTGCCTTGCCTGTCGGTTTCAATCTAAAATGCATACATTCCTATACACCATCACTATTATACGATACACAGTAGACACACACACACAGCATAAACTGTAAACCTTTTGCTCTATAAAAAAATATCTAAACAGTACACACAAACAACATTATAATTTGAATGTTCATCTCTCTTCGCTCGTCGTAAACGACTCTTCTCTCTCTCTCTCTCTCCTTTCTCTTCTGTCTACAAAATAATATGTACCTAATATATTGCCTTTAAAGTTACATCGGTACACATGTATCAAGTGAACACGTATTGTTATTTGTAGCCATAATTCTGTCTAACATTCTCTCTATCTCGTCGTAGAAAATTCACTAAAACACTTCCAAACCAACATTTATGTGTTTACATTTCTTTTTTTAGATGTGAGCAAGTATAACAATTTTGTTCTTTAATAATGGCTATCATAACATAACACATACAACAAACAGCTTTTTTTTTTGCTGTGTGGATCTATACTGATCCGTCTGTGGTGGTGATGCTTTTTTACGCCTGCCTTTCCCAACGCATTCTTCTTCTCTAACTCTCTCTCTCTCTCTCTCTCCACTCAGCCCATTTACTGCTTATATCTAAAAAAGCAGGTTTTGAGTTTTGCTCTCATTCAGTACGGTAGTATCCTGAGAATAAATACTGAAAAAGTGGACCTCTTTTTCGTATTCGCCAATAAAAAAGGGCCGGGCCAGGTACTTTGACTTGCCAATTTTTAAATCTGCTGACGTGGTCATGGAGGAATGGTATAATGTAGTGGTGGTTATAGTAGTGGTCACTAAAAATTACACATTTCAAAATGCAAGGATATTTAGGATTTCGAATGTAAGTATACTTTAGCCATTCAGCCAGCAATATCATTTTCCACTACTGCCCCACATAACTTGTATGGGATTCTTTTGGTTTCATTCCATTTCCAAAATTGTATACTTTTCAACAACCCAAACTATATACTCATGTAAATACTGTAGGTATGTGTGAGCAGTAACTGTCCCTAGTTATTTATTCGTGAATGAAATTTCACAAATACAAAATAATTCTATATTCCTGCAGCTCACTTTCAATATTACTAATAAGGAGTGTATGTATGTATATAACTTCATAATATTTTTTTTATTGTAGTCACATATATCTGCTCTATTCCCTACTAAAGTGCACTGCGTGTACTCATTCTGTTTTCACTTGTGATGCTACTATACATTTTTTGGTTCTACTACACAGCCTGCCGCATTCCATTTGCAGTTCCGCCTTTCCATCCTATTTTATTCCAACTCCACAGTGAATTTCACAAGAGCTGTTGTGTGTCTCCTCTTTCGGTGATACACAGTTTTTAGAAACTGCTTTTTATACAGTTCTAAGAATAGTAATAGGTATATGCTTTGTCTTTTTCCTGTTATTGTTGTTACTTTTCCTACTGATACTACATTGTACGATCCACAAACTATGTACGGTGGCAAAAGTTGTATTTTATTTTGTGCCCTATATTCCAAATCGTAATCCCTGGGATTATGGCTCGTTTTTGTTTTTGCAAAACGGGAAGAGAATGAAAGGAGGGAGCAGGAGAGGGCTGTAGGGAAATAATGGGAGTCAAGAAGAGAGAAAATGCGTTCTTGTTTACTGCTGGCTGAAAGTTCCTCCAGGTTTGGTTTCACTTGTTTGGGAATGTTTATTGTGCGTATTATCCTTGTCGGAGTTAATGTAAGCCTGTTTTACTTATTGTTGGAGAGAGAGAAAGAGGCACAAAAGAGGCACATAAAATATACATATAGAACATGTACACCCATTCCAATAGTGCAAACAATGACTAAACACTATTTACATGTAAGCACTGAAACAAAGACAAAATTTACATAAAAATTTGTTTACTTTTGTGACTTGGGTTTATATACAATTTATAAATAATAACAAAGTGCTTTACATTTTTTTTGTCCAATAGGGAATTCGTAATAAAAACATGAACTTTGCTGCTTGGATGATCTTTTCTTTTTTCCACCTTGTGTTAAAACTGTTTGTAAGGTTGTGGAATTTTCAAAGAAATTTGCCATAAAAATAGTGCTTTTTTCGCTTTTGCTGGCGAAGGTTTTATAATTTTTTTTTGTCGCAAAAAATCATTTTAAAAATTCCATACATGTGTACTTGTTTTACCCATGAGAATTTATAGGGAGTACGAGAACATGCGTGAACGCTTCTTGCTTTCTAACATTAACCATGCTATTAAGATTGTTTACAAATGTACACCCAAAAATCTTACTAAAAAACTGTTATTTTGTTGGAAACATACAGTTAAAAATTAAACTGCCATAAACTCAAGCATATATAACCATTAAAATAGAGCTGAAAATGAGTTCTTTTGAAAAGAAAACGATCATCCTTCTGCATGTAAATTTCATTTCATTAGAATAAAGAAAGTCGTCACTCGTTCCTTTTCAAAACTTATTGTTACTGCGACATGGCAAAGATACAAATACACTTGCAAAAATGTATTACAGCAAGCACAATTCTGTCATCAGCTCTTTTAAAGCTATCCAATTTGTCCTGAGTGGTTTGTGACTGTGACTTTGTGTTGGTTTTTTTCGGTGTAAAACTACCAAACTGTGCAATGAAAAACGGTAGTATCATGTAAGCAAGTATGTATGTAAGCAGGCATTATACAACACACCATTGCATTTAGTTTATTCATGTTTTTGTAGCTTGTATCACCACCACCACCACCAGTAAAACTGGAAAGTGACGACTATTACCTCACATGGCAAGCAGTAATATCTGTCTACCTACCTATTCATTTAAGCAGCTGCTACTGTTGCCCATAGACCCACCAAAAATTGTCGACGACGATGATGGTGATGATGATGATGCTATCAGGTTTTCAGCAATTGGCATTAGCATTCATAGTGGGTGTAGTAAAGTAGCATTCTATTGTTTGTTTTCCCATTTTTGCTTGCTGTTTTCGTTGCACGCATTCCAGGAGTAACAGCAGTAAGCCAACGTTGTTGCTCTTCACTCTCACTGTGTGTCTTTTTTTTGTGGGCAATAAAATGCACAAAAAAATAACAACACATACTGTTATCCGTGTGTGTTGTCCAATTTTTTGTAAGCACTACAATTGGCAAATGAATGGGTGTAATTGGATTGGATGAGTATGTATACATTACTACTACTGTACACTGCAATTTTTCCAAGTGTAAAAGACCCCATTAGAATAAACCAATGATGGCGATGATGATGGTGATTACAAGTTTTATATTCGATAAATATCCTCAAATCACGAAACCACCATCATCATCATCGTCATCATCACTGTGCGGAAAAGCAGTATAGTACAGATGGAGGTATTGTAGTCGTGTGGTAAAAGGACATAATAAAAAAGGTGAAAAGCTGCAGAAAAGTGTTGTTTTGGCATGCTCAATGGGTGTTATTATTCTACCTTATAGACAAAACCAATAATCATCGCAGTTTTATTCCTCACTTGTTTTATGAGGTTATATATGTAGCAGCTAATATCATTGCATTGAACGCAGTAGTAACACAGTGTTACTAACATTGCACTGTCATTTAAGCATTCACAAGTGCTGAGATGGGAAAGCGATTACTGCCATGAAAATTTGCATGGTGGTAGCATATGCAAGTGAGGTCTGCTGAACTGTCTACAGGCATATTATGTATGTACCTACTAAAGCCGATTTCTTTATACAAGAAAATGAAATTACTTTTCGTATCTATCTGTGTATCGCTCTCTGCTGCTTTATTGAAAAGTGTGTAGGCAAATATTTTTTTTTTACATAAAACTAATGTTTTTGTTTGAAAGAACGAAAATGCACTTTTAAACAGTTGAACTCTATGTTTTATGTGGTGGAATAATACGATGGAAGTGAAGGATGTTTATCACAAACTGTCAGTTTCCTTCATCACATTTTGAGGATTATTATGCTTCTGAGGTAGGATCTTGTCTACAACATGAGAATCTTTACCTGATGATGGAGACTTTTTTATGTGTCATACTGAAGAAATGTTGTGTCTTGTTAGATGCCAAAACTGACATGATAATCATCTCTACTAAAACTATTTCGAACTGCTTCTGTTTTCTGAGTTTTGACTTTTAAAGCTGTTTTTTGAGGAAGCGTTGACGGAGATGATGATTGAGGGAAATCGGAAGCTCAACTACTTACACTTTCAGATAAACGATGTTCCTTTTTATAATATTTTAATATTTATATGAATAAACGTACAACGTATGTTATCATCAGAAAAGCGAAAAATTGCTTATTTTATCTATACATGTTACTGTAAATTACAAACACCATCGCAAAGATCAATGAAGAAAAACCACATCAGCATATAATTTCATGGAAGAACACAGTCCTTCTGCAAATTGGTAAAACTGAAAAATGTGGAGAAGAGCTGCATTCAAAAAACTTCCTTTTCCTATATACGTATTCTCCAAATCATCGTGATTGTAAAAGCAGGCGAAGAAAAAAAATCCATCTCCCATAAAATTTTATTCAACAAACGAAAACTAGGTCAAATTAAATAGCCACAAGAAAAAGAAAAACGAGAGAAAAAAACGGAAGGAAGGTGTGGGCTTTACATAAAATATGTAGTTCAGTCAAATGTGTGTATCTACATTGGTATTTGGAATGAATGTATATTTATTCAATTGGTCGTATAAAAGTTTTTGGGCCTTGGGCGGCGGCAGTAGTGGTAGTGGTGGTGGTGATGTGGTGTTGATAGTAGAGGAGCGGCTTGTTCTTCTTCTTTTTTTGCTATTGTTGCAAAGTTGAACCTGTTACAATACTCAACGAGCCAAAAATTATATCCACCAAAAGCCAAAAAGTTTTTTTTTTCGTCCGTGCCGCCGCGACCGAGTTCGTTTCGAAGAAGACTGCTAAAGATTCCTGTTGTTGGTTTGGCGAAGAGAAAACCAAGTGAATGTATATGAAATTTGCGATAAATCTTGCGGTTTTCTTCCCTTTTCCGTCGTTTACTAGCCAATTTCTTCAAACCATTGGAAGAATCTACTTATTATATTGCCGCGGTGTGTGTATAAGTCTGCTATCAAATATAGACAAAAAACTTTGCAGACTTTGTCTGTGTGTTTGCGATCATGATGATGATGATGATATGATGATAAAAGAACACTCTTTACTGTACAAAACGATAAAATGTATGTATAGTAAATTTTTTGCTTGAAAAAATACTCTTAGATTGTGAAGATAACACTCTTTCAATTCATGCAGGTTACTTGGTATTCAATTCCAGTTAACTTTTCATACATATGTATAGGTAGGTGTGTGTAATTTTGAATGGAACTGCTACTACCAGCAGCACCACCACCACTGCTACTATTTGTAGCTTACAGCTTACAATCGTTTCTTTTCTTGCCTCCAATTATTCTTTACCTTGGAAGGAAATTGCTATTGGTAGTTTTTGCTCCATTTTCTTCATGTTATCTCCACTCTTTTTTTTCTTACTATACGGACAATATTAATATTTCGGCAGTAGATCCTCTTTTAGAGAAAATTGGCCATGGGCAGAAAGAAAAGAGAAAATAAACTTTTTCTTTGGAAATACACTTTGGACTTGTATGGTTTCGTAAAGATAAAAGTAGAGAAAAAAATGGTTGTATGGAAATATTATTACTTTAATACATGTTTTGCCTATTGGACTGAATCGCAACTAATTGCTTCTTTCTAATATAAAACTTTTTTTTTGTGCAGAAAATTACGTAGCATGTAGACGTATTTGTATGTATGTACATATATGCACATACCTAGTTTTTTTCGTAGAGAGCAACTTGAGAAAACTAATTAAATACATTCAATCTCAAGACTCAAGTTCAACTGGTTTCAATCAAGAATATAAGAGCGGGTAACAATAATAATAGGAAGAGGGAAGAAGTGGATAAAATAGACGCAAGATCTTTTGAATGAAATGCAATTGAGTGAGTTTGTTTGGTGTAGTTACTGCTACGCCGCCATACCACCTACTCTATATTTTTTTGATATTACCAAGAAAAGGGGAAGATGGGTGGTTCATTGCATTAAAATACCTATACACACATTGCAGAGTGAGTGTGTTTGTGCTTACACGCAATTTGCTATCAGCGTTGAACGGAAAAACAAATGATTGCATCCTTTAAGCTCCCGTCTCCTCTTTCCCTCTCTCGTTCTCCGTTCATCTCATTGAATGGATTCTTGGAATGCAAAGAATTCTCATTCCCAGACAAATGGAAAGATTGTTGGAAAAGCACGAGAAAATCCTCTCTACTTTTACAAGCCTAGTCACACACATCACACAAGGATAACACTAGTTTTACTGTCTAATACTTTGCAAAACTAATGGTGATGCGATAGTGATGGCGGTGGTGGAATAATATAAGAAGGAGGAAAGGAAAGGAGAGATACCAATCTCGAAAAAGTTTATGTGCCTTACTTTACCTCAAGAAGAAGAGTATATATCACCACCACTTCCCTTGTTCCTTTCCCTATTTTTTATAAAGTACTCTTATTCTCTCCTCAGCAATTTTGTTACTGCTGCTGCTGCTGCTGCTAATAGGTAAGAGTCCACAATGAAGAAAAGAGACAGCGTGACCATTCCATGTCAAAGTCGTATTTAGTAGACCAGATGCACATCAGCAGCAGTAGCAGCAAAGAACAAACAGAAGAAAAGAAGGAGAGGGAGTTGCTTTGCACACGAGTAAACGCTAGAGTAACATGAAGATATAGAGAGAGAAGATGCATCGGAAGCTGCTCAAATAAGTTGGTAATCTTGGAATTGGAACTTCCTTTTTAATTTCATGGTTCTCATCATCCCATCCCATCCATTATCCCTTCTTCTTTTCTTCCACTCCTTTTCTTTCCCCACCACCACTACTGCTATTTATATACCCAAAATAATAATAGGAACAGTGGTATTCACTTAAGCAGTTTGAAAAGATGTGTAAAATATACTTACGACCTTATTTTGTTGCATATTATATAGTGGCGTGCGTCTGTGTTGTATATACTGGGGACGAAGAATAAGTGCTTCAATTCGTAAACATTTGATCTGTATAATAAAATCCTACTTTCTTGGCTACTTGCTGCACATACAAAACACAAGATGCTTATTTGGTTTGGCTGCGTTCCTACTTATTATGTTTCCTTTCACAAAGAGGCGTAGTAGAGGGCACTATTCTATAAAATGTACATAGCATGCATAAGAACTATGTATAGTATAGTATAGGAAGCAGCAGATTGGTGAAAGGACTACCTAAAGTCAGCAAAAATAAATTTTTTACTGCTAGTCCTAGTCCAGCTCAACTAGCGTACATACGTCTTTTACGCTTGTATAGCTACTTTGCTACGGGTTAATGCGATGATCATTCAATTCAAAGATGATACTTTAAATTGCTCATCCTCTTCACTGCCTCGATATGGTGTGCTACTTGCTTCACTAGTTCCTCCAGCTTTCTACAAAAATAACTGTTGTATTTATATAACTAGATACATACACAAATGTCCACCGTTTTCTTTTTACCCCTTCTGGTCTAGAGAGTTACATTGCACCAAAAGTGGAGTAGGATCGAACGTGCTTCTTCTAGATTTTTGGAGAGTGTAATGCCATTACGATTAAATGTACTTTTTTACTACTCTCTCACTACCTATCGTAAGGTTATTCGGGAAAGAGAGAAAAAACAGAGTTCAACAGCTAGATATTCTTAGCCACTACAGGTTCCAATGCATGTATGTGTATAAACTGAAATATGAGGCTTTTTCTATATTTTCAGCAAGCATGTAGAGACGTAGACGGTCATGACACTGTAAAAAAAGTAACTTAATTCAATGGACGTCAAGTATGTAGTCGTGTAATTCCTCCTACACACCCACATACACACATTTTCCACCAACTGCAAAAGAATAATAATAGTTTCATAGTAATAGTGGCAGCAAGTGACATTGCCCTGGGCTCTTATAGAAAATTGTATTTTTTTCAGTTAGTTTACCCACATGTACATCGTCTTATACGAAAACTAGAAAGTAGTAATTTATTAGTTTAGAATGGCTCTCCATCGTTTTCTTGCCTTTTTGAGCTTCTTTTGGCTCGTTCACTGGAATGTGCATACGTAAAGTATAGCAGTACGTATGTACAAGATAGTCAGTCAAAAAAAAGAAGCTCAAGAAAATAATATATTTTATGAAAGAAGAACAAGAATGACACAGAATATTACATTGGTTTCCAGTACTGCACAGCAGTAGCAGCAGTATAATAAGAAATGCAAGTGAGACGATGGGACGGATAAAACCAAAACGCAGAAAGTGGAAAGCAATAATATAAAAAGAAACAGCACAGAGTACACATGATATGAGAGGAAAACCCATTCTTTCATGATGCATACCTACATTATTGTATGAAATGGGTATGTGGTGAAGCGAGAGTAAAAAATACAGTACTAGTGAGACGGTCAGTGGCATGGTGGAAAATGGTTTTAGAAAATGGAGAGAAAGAGAAAGAAAACGTTATACTCACTGCACCAGCAGCAGTATTACTGCTGCTGCACAAAGAAGGACGAATTTATGAATTCTCCGCGGAATATTATGGAGTGAACACGTAGATGCGACATGAGAGTAGTAGGCAAGAGGAAGGATCAGATGAGATTTTTAAGGGCTCTTTTCTTTCTCTCACAGCGTGACTGTGTGTGTATGATGGCTAGCTTGACTGAACGACGAGAAAAAAAGGCAGAACTTGAATATCTTCCGGAATCGCGCATCCATGCTTTCATATTTTCCATTGCTGTACTACTGCTACTACTATACATAGCTCTGGCTGTGTTCTCTTTTCTCTTTCGGTCGCATGGTCAATAATAGTAGTAGTGACCATTCTTCTCACATATTTACTCACTTCACTTGTTTGTGCAGCAGTGACGGTGGTAGAGTGCACGTCAGCGCGCTATGGAAACCTTATAACTACGGTGCTCCCTTAGAATGGAAATCTTATAACTACAGTGCTCCGTTAGAATGGAAATCTTATAACTACAGTGCTCCCTTAGAATGGAAATCTTATAACTACATTTTGGGGCAAAAAGAGATAATAGCGCCATGAAAATCTACATTAAATTTTACACAAAATGATACCAAACACATAGGTATGAGTAAAATCAGTTTTTGGCCTAATAAACGCAACAAAAGAGATACAAGCAAGGAGCGAAAATTGTTAGTTTGCTTATTTGACTGGGAAAAGCTTAGCTTACGAGACTGTCAATATTATTTTATTTTTTCACCTGTTCTCTAGAATACATTTGGTTGTTCTCTAATTTTTCATTGTTCAAAAGTTATAGGAACGTATGGTTGATACTTTAGTAATGACATGACCAACAATCATGTCGACTGATTCCATCAGCGGTGCATCAGACAGTTGCGCTATAGTCCCCATGGAAACATTGATTTTAAATTGAACCACACCGCTGCCGAGTGGACAGCACTTCCAAACAATCCTATAGAAGCATCTGATCAATTTCCGGCATTGTACACTGCTAGAGTACCCATTACTAAGAGAAAATATCAGGATCTAATGGACTTACTGCCAGTTTTACCGAGTTACTGCCATGAATACTACAAAAATCTTCCATACAAATGAATTTTTATTGTTCCTGTTATGTAAAATGCTATTAAAATTAAATTGAATAATATAGTAGTAACTACGGAACATATTTAAATTTGCAAAGGTTAATGAAATATGGAAGATATTTACAAAAATTGAATGAGTTATGAAAATTAAATGTCATGATAAGAAAATAAAATCAGTAACACTATTGAAAAAAATAAAATTGGTCAAAACCCCTTCCTTCAGAGTGGATTTAGTTTTTTGATGATATCTCGAAACTATGAAAATGTAGTTATAAGATTTCCATTCTAAGGGAGCACTGTAGTTATAAGATTTCCATTCTAAGAGAGCACTGTAGTTATAAGATTTCCATTCTAAGGGAGCACTGTAGTTATAAGATTTC
>JAHZMZ010000893.1:0-23190 GCA_027743805.1 Lepidocyrtoides sp. E14
AGTTTATATGGCTTTTCTCAACATCGTTGCATCAAAGTTTTCGATAGTTTCTTCTCTGACTTCACACAAGTCGTTGTTTCATTTAATATCATATCATGATTCCACAAATTTTCTATTAAAAATGACATTTTTATTCTTTTCAATCAATAATTTTTTTAAGATTCCTGTCAAATATTTTAAACTGTCGGTCGGGTCTTGTATGCATAGGCGGAACAATGTATAATATGGTTTTAGATTGTCCTCATATTACTGCATAAAAATCAGTCTTTTGTATTATTCAACATTTGGATTGCATGACCCGGCATTTTGTTAACAAGAGAGGCATCACGACTGGTACATTATATACCATAATATACATTGCTCCATTACATGAAAAACGGGCGCTATGCACGCTTTGCATATTTTATACGAACTGGATTCTGTCTTGATCGTCAGTCATTACTGTTATTATCATTTGTCGCGTGACTTTCTGGAGTAATCAGTCATTCATCTGAGACCCTCCTTTCTGCTCCACTTCAGCACACACTACATCGTATTATATATTTTCATTTCAAGTTGCTCCTCTCCATTCCATAGCAGGTGCAAAAAAATTGCTTAGTTTCATCAAATATCCTTTTATGTTCCAGACAAAAACAACAAAAAGATGCGTGGTTTGTTTTTCTCGAGACGTGACGTGACATGGAGCAGCCAACTCCGACCTAAATGCTCTCTCAATTTAAGTATTTCATTGTGAAATTCGGTGCAGGCCACTGCCATATAGGCATTCAAGAAAATTAAAAAGGTACACATTTTATTTCATCGCATGAAAGTCGCTGGATGAATAGTTAAAAATGCTACCGATTCGTGTATTGCCAGCGGTATACGTGAGCGTTTAGTTATGTGCGTCTGACATTTATGTAAATGAAGATCATCATTATCATCATCTTTATCCGATTCAGCTCTTCATAACATATCATGCGAATGCTATTTTTAAGAAAATGTATGTACCAGTGAGGAGGATAATGACAACTCCAGACACACGCCAATTTTCCCATTTTTATAGTTTTATATTTTAAAAAAAGCGAACAACTTCTTCCAATGAAGTCAATTGGGTGGTAATAGTTGCATGTGAGGAGAATTAAAAGAGCAGATGCTGCGATGTTTTTTTATTGAACCTTTCACTCAGCTTTTCAAGGAGATAGGTATTCGTCGTCCGACATACTTAACTGCCTATTATTTTTTGGGACTTTGCGGATTGCTTTTCATCCTTGCATGCGTTTTCATTTTGGTTCAATTCTTTCAACTATAAATTTTGCAACTGCTTGATGATTAAAGAGTTTATCTTGCTGTTACAGAGAAACAGTAGCAGCACACCGGCTACTTGAAAAGTGATGCGCATCTGTAAAAAACATGAAATTTTTATGTTTTATCTTCTTAAATTCTATAATTTAAAGGTGAGGTGGGGAAAAAATTCGGCACCTGAAAACCTTTTTCAATGATTTGTTCAGTTGACATATTTTTGTTATACGCAGATGAAAATAATTATTTTTAGTCCGCCAAATATTTTATAGCGAAGCTAGTGCTAACTTGTGAAGGTTTTTTTCTCAATTGTAGAATTTGTCATTAGTGTCGAATGTGAATAACATAATGTAACTTTGCTTGTATTGCGTAGACTGTCCTCGTTTCAGGCCAATGATTGATCATATCATGGGGCAATAGAAGAGCTACAAAAAATTCTCCTAATGTAATGATTAGCTACATGTCAAATGTGTGGTGAAATCATATTGCAATATTAATGCAGCATTTTTAATTTACTACTACATTCTTTATCCGCAAGTCAGAAAACTCATTTCAAAGCCTTTATCTACGTTAAGGTAAAATCAGAAAAAATGTAACATGAGAATCTGAATTTTCAAATGTCATACTACCTCCCATTACGGTGATTACTGATTATGAGTTGCTTTTAGAGATTTTTTTTTTGTTGTGACTGTCGTTATTTGGTTCTGGTTTATTGTCCGAATATTGTGCCAAATCATATTTTGATCATTTTCTCGGTGTATTCATCCGTACTGGACTCTTTGATATCTCTGTTATTCTTGTAGACAGTTTATTAGTTTATAAGAACAACATCATCAGATTTCATTAAGACCATTCATTTTACTTGAGCAGCAAATAGACAAACGATGATTATGCAGTTTGAATAAAATCATTAGTAAACACAAAACTTTAACAATCATTGAACTAGAAATAAAAATGATATGCATGCTGTATTGACAAAATACCGGTAATGAAACTCCAAATTCCAAATTTTTACTCTTGATACAAATCATACCATACCATAAAACACGCATTTAAATTTTCACTAATGATTCATGAGCATATGTTAACTTTCACACAGCGACAAACAGCAAATCGGCAGCATTGTTTAATGATATCTTCATTGGCCCACGCCACGGTTTAAACTTAACTTCATTTTTTTCAATTCACGGGTATAAATGAGTTTCAGAGAAGAAAAAAATTCAATACAATGAAATAATGAATGCGGTACAATAAATTATTGTATTATTTATTTATTTTTATTTATACATATACGCAAGAGTGATTGAGGCAGCAATGATCAAAATCAGCGTCTTTCAAGACAGTTATGTTGACGTTGATATTGTAGATGCACGACTGATAGGGAGGAGCTGTCGTAATGGTATGCTGTACAAAAAATTAATAAAAAACTTGGTGTCTCATTCAAATTCCTGAGAAATTCTATCATAATTTTATATCACAAGGAATAGCATATTAATAACTTGTCATTGAACATTGAATAGTGTTGAGCAGTGTCATTGGATAGTTGTAAAAGAGAGAGAAATACGTATGGCCTTCAAAATTTATAAGGTTGCTCACAATGCCCCACTAAATACCGTCGGTAGCATTATGTTTGCAGGTTGCAATTTGCAGCTCCGGTATTTTAATGAAAATCGTTCACACCTTGGATAAAAGAACCAGATATACTTTTCTACGTACATTCCTAGCTGTACATTTTTTAAAAATTGACAACGTTATTCCTATTCTTGCACATCCATTCCTTGACTTTGTTCAATGGTTTTAAAACAAACGGAAGGTAATTTGTCTGTCATAAAATCATGCAGCTCCAATAACGTCAGCTCTCCCACTAAAAAGAAAAGATTGTAAAAAGGCAACTCATTCATTCATTCAATTCAGTGAAGAATCAATGCAATGTGTTCTCGTGAGCAGTTGCATGCATGCACCGAAAGGTAAAAGGAGTGAGGAGGAACATGGATAAGGTAACGATAAAACTGAATGAGATGGCATACAATGCTATAAAAAGAAGCAGGAGGAAGAAGCAATAGTGTGGATGGATAGATCATATTATAGGTATGTATGTAGGAATGCAATATAAACAACAAAAGTTTCTTTCTTCACGTTACCCTAATAGAGAACAAAAGCACATTTGAATGGAATGAAATGCAATGGTTTCTCTTCATTTATCTAATGACTGGTACTTTCTTCAAAGACATGAATATCTATTCGAAAAAGTTTAATTTAATTATTATTTTTATTATCAATATTGTTTTTCTCCAATTTCAAGTTGAAAGAAAAGAAATTGATGCACCTGGCGGACAAAATGTATGGCAGAGATAATAAAACATATACATACATAGCTTGCTACTAGTCTTATAGTTATTATAAAAGATTTTTTTTATCTTGATGAAATTCCTTCCTTTATGTAAAATGGAGATGCTGTCACTCTGTCTGTCATGAATCATCTCAAGAGATACGTTATGCTTGCCAATTGGCAGCTAGCATCACCCAATATATATTGGTACCCTTCTTTTTAAAGTGTTATTTATAATTCAACCTTTCCGACACTTTATTGTCCAACAATAAATCAAAAATTACAAGCTTGTTTTAGTTTTAGAAATCACTGATGACTGCATCATTTTATTAATTACATTTCTTTGCTCAAGGGCAGCGAGTGCAGCGGAGCAGGAGGTAACACGTTTAAATATGTTAAATTGGTTAGTTATCATACGATTGATAGTCAAGGTGGTCTTAATTTTGCAAGTCTAATTAATTCTGTGGCATTTTCTGTTTTACTTTCCACTTTTTATAGGAAGAGGTTTCATTCCAGCATACAGAGATGAATTAAAGTACAGGAATTGAGACAGTCTAAAGGAATGGAGTAGTGAAAAAGTAAAGAACATTTTGTTGTTTGTACCACACACGAATTCAACCTTTGTCGCTAATAAATAGCACCCCAACATACTCTTGTAATTGTCTGGCATGTCAATTCATGCGAATTATACCTTTTGCGTTTTTTATTTAAAGCTAGACACATCCTCTTTTATATTCTCTTCAATGTGGCTGCAACGCTGCTGGTAGAGTTTAATATCAACGTATAATATCATCCAGATTTTATCGGTTTTCAAAAATACAATATAGACAGGCAAAGTAGGGAAATGACAGTAGTGAGAACAATTATTTTAAAAAGCTTCATTAAAATACATAGAATTTTCATTATACGCGAAATCGGTTAAGACAATTTTTATCCAAAGCTATTAACGTAATATGATAAAAAGAAACACTTGTCTCTTCTCTTAAAGATCGTTCCGCACATCTTGTTTCATCATTGTACATGATTGTTGTACTCTTAATTGGTCTTTTTTATCTTCGCCCCGGTTTTTGACAACTGATTCGTAGGATGCATCATGAATCAAAACGTTTGATAAAACAGCCACAGGGTATAATCCCATCATTCTTGTATTACCTATCCTTCAAAGTGAAAAACGTGGACCAGCCTTTCGCCCTTTTTTTCTCACTTTTTGAGTTTTCCTTCTGGTTATTTGATGTACAAATATTTTTATAAGTTTTACAATTTTATTTTGCTACTGCATTTATCAGAGTTGCAAGTAGCGTCAATTTCTCAAGTTGAAGACGTCAAATTTAGGTATTTTATAAATTGAAGAAATTGAACATTGAATACACTGCATAGTATATCGAACCTATTAAATGCAAGGGCCCTAGTTGTTGTAAAGCGCCTTCAAAAACTGCCAAAATGTTTCCTTCAACAAAATATTTAGAAAATCAGTAGTAAGTAGTCGTAGCCCTTTTTAAAGTCGATAACAGTGCACTGTATCTTACGTGTCGGTCCGTGTAATGGTATCAGCACTAGAAATTATTACAAGATGAAACAGAAAACCAGTACTTAAATAATAAATAGAAAAAGGGCTACACATTTGTTGCAAGGGTGAAACAAAAACAAAAGCAAATTTGAATTGCAAATTTTTGACGGAGCTGACAGACAGTTTTTCCAATTCATTTATAATGTAACATAATTATACTTAAACAAGTGTACAGACAGACAGAATTTTTTTTTTTGGTAAATGGCTTTCGCTTTCTTTTTTGGTTTGTACTTGTTCTTGTTGTGATTTGATAAGATATTATTAAAATCCATTCTCATTGTGTTAGAATTGAGTGTAGGGCATATTTTATCATGATATCTAATACCTAATCTGTCAAGAAAATACAACAAAATAAAACTGGACCTTTTCTCCGTCGTCTCTCATTGTATAAATACATATTATTGCATTTAAAATACCATTTTTATGCTGTTGAAATACCAAATGCAAACCCGTATGAAAGCAATAATAACAATTTCTTGAAAACTACTTAAAATCGAAAAACTGCAAATGCAACATTTTTTTTTGTAGATAATTCTAGAAAAAGACCAAGTTTATGTACCACCAAGTTTGAAAATTTTACTTTTCACCTTTTTTTGGTATGTGTTTTGATTGCGTTTTTGACTGAAACAAACAAACAAACTGCCAATATAATGTGGGGACCCTGATTGAAAAAGCCGAACTAAATGCGCAGTAATGATATGTTTCAAAGGCCCTATTTAAGTTGATGACCAAAAAGGTGTGAATTGGGTCAGAAGAATGCATTGATTGATATGCAATCATTCATGTGAATGAATACTACTGCCAGCGGAGAGAAGGTGTTTTGAAAGATATAGTGGTAATAATGCTTATCAGGTACATACATATCATGTCAAAAAAGTGAAATTAGAAAAAAATAGTCAATACCTAAGCAAAGCTGGCGAATAAATATTTCCATTTAGGTAAGTAGCATGCGGGAGGACGGTGATTTTAGTTGCATGTGTGCAAGTGTTCTTTACAATGTCAGTCATGATAATATTGTGAAACTTAATCTTCATTCATACACTCGCTGGACTTTTTCAAAGTGTCTGTTCGTTTCGGTAATAATTCCTCAGAAGAGAATCGTTCAGGTAAACACCAGAAGCATCATTTATGATGTATTCAATGGTAAACGTGTTCAAATTTCCCTATAATTTCCGCAATTATTTTGCAATTTTTCATTGCCATTTTATCAAGATGATGATGATGAACATCGCACACAAGCACATGTACGCTCGGCTGTGTAGGATGGATGTTTTATTTTTTTAACACGATTGTCGATCGATTAATATTATTTTTGTGCCATTTGGCGTCTTTCTGGAATCCTTAAACGTTTACGTAGTGGTGCAAGATGAGAGAGGTAATCGGCTGTATTTTCAACAAGTTTCCAGTTTTTTAAACAAAAAATGAGCATTTTTATTATCCGATTTCAAACACGAAGACAATATAGATGTAAGCATGTATTTATCATCGTCATCAATCACTACTTAACCAGTAAAAATACTTTGCAATTATTATTGCTATTGTTTTCAAGATGTTTTTTTTTCTTTTAACTACTCTTTGAAAATATATACACTGGTAATCAACAATTTTGTCCCATTCACTCACTTTCCTTAAGCAGACAGGCCACAAGTAACACGAACTTGGCCAGATTGGCCATAACCCGAAGCAATTATTAACAGCACCTCGTCATCATTATCGTTTTCTGTTTAATTAAGCAGCCTTGCTTGCCTCTAACCACAATTATGGAACACCTAACGTGTGATTTCCGACTCTTATTGTCAAAACCTATAACTAAAGATGGGATCTTCATCCCAATTTAATTTCTCCATAATAAAGCGCTTATTTAACACCTGATTCGTATTCTTATTTGCACATAATTGTTGCATAAATTTTCTCAAGTAAATGGGACAAGCTGCGTATACATTCAAGCTACAAAATATGTAATATGAAAAGAGATGATTAGGGTGGTGATGATAATTGAATGCAAAACACAAACTTGATTTACACGTTGAACGACCAATATTCAATGAGATGTGAATGATGTGAACAGGAATAACTGAAACACAACGTTCAACAAGTATATATGTAATTACATGCTACATTTTGACTGTATTCATTATCAAAAAACCTAAGTAAATCGATTTGGAATTCCTTAAAAAATATTTCAATTCTCTGGTAATTTTCATTATTATAATTATTTAATTCAGTTAAGCAATTATCACATTTCTTGACACAAACTAAACTTGAATGTATTTTTTCAACTTTTTCATTCAAAATCAAAAATAGAATCCCGTAAAAGAAGGGAAATTAATGAATGATTAAGGATATCTGATAGTAGTTGATCAGTTTGAATCAGGTATGTTTAATCTTTTTGTATTACACAAAACTGGACGATACGTAGAAAAAGTGGGCATATTAATTTCAAACAACACAAAAGTCGTGACTGCCACTGATTGGCGCTGTTCTCGGCACTGTTGTCTGACGTGCCTTTCCCAAACATCATCAATGTTTTCTTAGTGCTGTCAGTTGAATTATTTTTGGTAAATGAATCGCACTTTTTACATGCAGTGTTTGGTTTTGTAAGTAAGTAAATGTACTGCTACAATAATGATATTTCAACGTAAGTAATATATCAACCTACCACCAACCTTTATCAGTATTTATATATCGGCAATTAAAAGCAAATCAGCAGAAAGACGAGAATTTGTCATGAGCAGCCGTAACCAACCGAGTCAGCTCATGTCCGTTGATTGTATAGCGTCATTTCTACTCAAAGTATGCAAATTTATGTTGATAAATAAAAGTTGTAATTAACACTTACTTGTGTAGTCTAAAACTAAGCTTTAGTTGTTTGACTGTTTGCTTGCCTAATCCTGTTCAAATTTTCTAGGAAGCTTAATCTCTGCAATACTACTTCAATTCTTTCTGCTGATGTGATAGACAATTAGACATTCAGAATGATAATTTTTACATGACCACAGCGCAAGGTTGGTAACTTTGATTTCCATACTCACGCTGCAATTCGATAAAATTTATGCTACAATGCATTGCATCCACCATAATTATCGCAGTAGTAAAACATGGGGTAATTTGATTAATCAAGTAAATTTTATTGTTGTAAGTTGTAATATAATGCAAGCATAATCATAACACTAACATCTACTGAAGGAAGGCCAAGGACAACTTTAACTTATTAAACTACAATGTCTTATCATGTAGGCAACCTCATTTAAATATGATCATGGCATACTCACGTCACGAGAAAGCTGACTTGCAAAATAAACATTTATTCTGTACATGACATTATGTATCTCTCATCATATCCCCACAGCACGGTTGATTGCTAATCAGATCGAATTTCTCCGACAGATTGGAGCACTGTTTAAAGTTGATCTGTCCACATGCGCGCAATACTTTACTAGTCTATCGGGTAGAAATATTTGTGCACTTTCAATGTTGAAAGTCCAAACTATAATACTGGATGAGTTATAATTCGCAATAATTACTGCTATAAAATATGATTATAAATTATAAGCATGTGTGTGTGTGTGTGTACCTTTATTACAACAAGCCCTGTAATTTTATGCTTGTATGTCTAGTGTGTAAGATTCATTTGAAAAAGGCTTTTCTTTTCTTTACTCCAAAAAGAGGTATTTCTTTAAAAGTATGTAGTTGGAAAAAAACGCTTAATTACTCTAGCCTCATCATGTATGTTTCATAAAATCCCACTGACTTTTTAATCATTCCTTTCGAAAAAATATCATCCAAGCTGTTCACAATCTAATGATAATGACAAAATACCCTCTGATATGCTTGCTTTATACTCGTTCCAAAGTTAAATAGTTTGTTGACTTGCGTGTCCAAATATTGAAATATGAGCGGCTACGTTACAGCAAACTTGCGACCAAAAAAGTTCAAAAGGCAGACGGTTGAAATGCGTGACTTCTACCTACACTACACACACATGTACACACACCAATAATATCCAGTAATAGCTTTAATGGTGCACTATAAAAATATTTTTGCCCTCTTTCTATTTTCGATTATTATGACACGATGAAATTCAAAGTTACATTTTGCACGGCGTATTTTACCCTTTTGTGTCCACGAGATGAGAAAAGGGACTTCATTCACGGTATCGTGTTTGATACGATACGCATCTAATGATTTTCACCCATATGGTTGTACATAGGAATGACGTGTTGTTGAAGGCATGCTTCTTTATCGGTCTCCCCGGTGTTTTACTTAAACTTTCATGCCTGCAGTAGAGATCAACAACTGTTGACGCATCCATGTCGGGTCGTGTGCTCCCACTACATACTACTACTACTGCTGCTGACAAACTTATAAAAATATGTACCTACTTTAATTTACATGATGGCTCATTTTTACTACCTCTTTCACTATCCTATGGACTCTGACTTGGAGCCTAAAGCCAGAGCAGGTAACAAAGGCACACTTATATAAACCCATAAAAATACATAACACACAAGTCTACAAGAGGTAAATTCATTAAAGTGTCCATCACATTGCGAAACGAGTGCCATCCAGTTCATTTTTCATCACGCAATACCAGTGCGTCTCCAAAAATAGAGACCGCATCGCAGTAATGTTATCATTTTCATGCTAAGTGCACGGTCAACAAACTGTAAAACAATGTGAACACGTAATTACCACGGATGCTGATCGATAAGCCACCGACATAGGTAAAGAGCTCCTATATTGTTGTTAAGAAATAACTCTACCTAGCAATGAATATTGAAGTTAGTTCAATCGATGTATGAAACTGTTGGTTTTTTACTTCCAAAAGAAGGGTTGTTGAAAACTTATTAGATGAGCAAAGGCCTTGTCATATCATAGCATTTATTCCCTGTCTGGCTTTAGGTTGTTGTACACTTACGGAGATACAGTAGGTGGGAGGGTGATGATGATGGTATGTGAGACAAAAATGATCTAAATTCATCCTTGCTATGATGCTTGATGAAGTGCCTCTACGACATTTGTAGTCATAAATATTCTGTTTGCAAGTTATTCTGTGTAGCTTATTAACTCCACTTTTTTGATGAAAAAACTTTCAGCCACCATGAGCCAGCATCACATGGGTACTCTGTTATTATTAGAATCTATTTAATGACTCGCGTGAGGCTGATGATGCTACAATGATGAGAACCGGAACTAACTTGTACAATAATTGAGTTGAGACTGTGATGCGATGGAAATGACCCTCCTAAAATCGAATACAATGCTTATTTTTATAGTCAGTTTGCCTCTCTCATTTCATACATTCGACACATTTTTTTCTCAGCATGCTCACAACCGTACCTCAAATTCTAAAACAATATCCCTGAATTAGCCAAGCTAAATTTGAGAAAATAATAACAAACAGGATTTCGGGGAGAATCAGAAATACTAACCACTCATGTTGTACATATTGCTTCAGTTTTGTAAAACAAGAAAAAAGCAGGCTGGTGTTAGTTTCATGCTAAGCCAAATTGATCATGATAACAATTGGAGCAAAGGTGGGCCCTTGAAAATGACCCTTAAGTAACCGATTCTCCAGGAATATAATAGACCAAATAAACCCAGTCACATGCATGCAATGCGTTTTTAATCTGTATACGCACCTTTCTAATGCTTACATTTGCTCACTCTGGTGTACTCGTCAGAATCATCCGTTTAAAATTTGATCACGGAAACAAAAATTGGTTATACCAAATTGCTCACTGAGCATTTCGGTACTTTTAAAATCATTATCCCTTATTAGTCAATAATGTAAAATATATGTTTTTCGAATTGAATTTTTCTTCTGAGCACAATAAAAAATAGAAAACATGAAAGAAAATACTGAGCTTTTAGTTTCAGAAATGATACGTTTTAAAAAAGTAATTCTGTAGTCGTCTTGTTTAGTGATACTAATATTATAACTACATACACAAAACACATACGACTACTTAAAACAAAACAATTTAATTTTTCCTTCCGAAACTGAGAGAATTTATGCATTGCATGCCGATAAATATTACCGATAACGAAAACCAAAAATCGTGATAATGATAATTTCTAAGTGAATATCATCTTATTATTATTGCATTTAGTGATATTCGTAAATTCGTGATAAATACAGAGACACCACCATCAAATTCTCCGTATTTACTGCAATTGAACAGTCACTTATTGTTTTAAATGTGAGTAGGAAGGCAAGTTATTACGTACGTAGTGATTCTTTATCATAATAACAATAATATGCAAGAACCAATCATCTTTTTGGGCAGATGTATTTGTAAAAGTTGGACAGGTTTTTTTCCCTCAATTTCATTGCATTTACGAAAAGACAAAAGGTAGAAACAAATTTTTTGGTGTGGTTTCAGGTAGTAGTCGGTGGCCGGTGGTACTGGTGGGTCTACTATTTTGTTACAGTTGCACTACCACCAGCTTACTACATTTTCCATGTCATTATTTCGGGTGATTATTATTAGCATGTGCTTAAGATAATAATGGTGACGAAGCAGTGGTAACAACAACAATAAAAAATGTACATGACGTATTTACAACAGACCGTCATTTTACCTCAGTAAAACGCAATATTTTGTGAAGAACTAAAAAGTCAGACTTGATGGCAATGACATTGATATTTCTCTTTCACTAACTGCAGGTGAAGCTTTACTTTTTTCTATTCTGGTAGTTTCTTCTGAGCTGCAGTAAATAGAATAGTTTTTATGTCATGTTTACATGATAAAAATTCCGTTGCTTATGCGTATTTATTCAAGCTTCGTTAAATTCGAGTCTTGTCTTGCGTTACGTTGTGTAAAGTTACATACTCATATTATGCATACAATAATATACTATTTATGACGAGCAAGTTAAGTGTGTGTGTGTGTGTGTGTATGTACATGCATGCGGCAGTATGATTTTACTAGTCATATAAAAAAGTACAATACATCGCTTCTTATTAGGATAATGACACTTTAATGAAAACTTACAAATAAAACGTACAAATAAGAAGGAGAATGTGTATAATAGCTTATAATAATGAATGATGATGAGATTTTGATTTTTCCACTGAATGGTTCCATTTTACGAATTGGGTATATAAAAGTGCAAAAAAGGATATTCTTGGCAAAATGTTTATTTATTTAGCAGTGTAAATGAAAATTACATAATACAAAATCTCATAATAACACCACCGTAATACCTCTCGCACAAAAAATAAAAATGGTGAAAATCCAACAGGAATGAAAATATTTTATTGACTTGTGCTGTGCTGTAGCTGACATTGATACAGACAACATTGTGAGAACAATTTTAGAGCAGGTACACTGCAAATCGGTTGCGTTGTGTATCCGGGGCTTTGTGAGACAGATACATTCTGCCTCTATTGGATTATCTACTCTATAACCGAGAAATTCTACTCTGTTCCTTGATGATAAATAAATCTCCACGACTTAAAGTGACTATTCTTTTTTTCTACGAAGATATTTAAAACCAACAAAGTGTATAGTAGCTAAAAAGAGTACAAAGGGATACCTTCCTTTCCTGTACACAGAATTATTTACTTCACGTTAATAAAACTGTTTTTTTGTTAAGAATGATGTGAGTTGCGATGATGGGCTTTGAATAGAACACAGTATATGTCCATATATTTTTAGAGTATATACATGTTTAAAGTTCTCTTAAATACCAAGGTGTACTGCATCACGTCAGTGACTTTATGCTTTCATTTCATATGGTAACTTTTATGACGCATGACTGACAATTTACTGCTAGAGATTATGAAAAAACTTCTTGAAAGATAAAAAGCAAGCAAAACGGAAGGCAAAAGAAGATACTTTTTTCATCAATTTCATTCATTTAACTAGAAAGTTTGAATGGCTCCTTTTCACTGGGACTGGGAGTCTTTTTCGATCCCTCATAATAACTTTACCACATTGATATTATTATCTCGGGATAAGGTGCATTATTTATAAAGTATTATTTGTTGAAATACGTAGCGTTGATTTGATATCAGAGAATTTTGAAGTGAGTTGGCTTCCTATACAATATATTAAAAAATGACGACATGATGAAGGAAAGAGTCGACCACCCGGAATTGCGTATCGCCCTGTGTAAACTGATTCATGCACACTATCATCATCATAATCAAAACAATCACCTTTTGTAGTTAGTTTGCTGATCTAGTTGGCCCCTTTTCATTGTAGCTACCAAACAAAATGAGACGTTTCACAACGATGAAATAGAATCATAATTTCTTCAATTCTCCAAGCCTCCAAAGAAGCTGGACGCATAACAATTTCTAAAAATGAAGATGGGTGCACTAGCGTATAACATGCATCAGTCAAATAATGCAGAAAGCAGTATAATTTTCTGGAAATGCTCAATGTGTGAAACTGACGTGGTGAGAAGACCGAACTAGTCAAATTATCGTTATAATTTCATCTATTTATTGTAACATGCATAATTGCTGTTTTTCACCGTATGAAAATAAGTGAATGAAATGTTTTTAGCTTGCACAAAGATTGAAACCAGTTTTATTGATGAGTTTATTAATAGGTACCACACTTGATATTAAAAAATTAACGCAATTATCTGTGAGCAAGACAGTGATGCTCAGAAGATGCATGAGCACTGAGCACTTCTTGTTACGCGAAAAGTATTTTGCAAATTTAAACAAGTCGCCACGTCAGAGTTTCAGTGAGACTCCTATCATTTTATATACCTATGTACAGTTTCATTTCAATTAAGACGATGCAATAATTATTTGTTATTTAACATTCAGTTGATTTTTTTTACTAGATTTGTTCAAATATTGCATATAAAAATAATTATCTATTCGCAAAACATCAAACTTGTATAGAGAAGAAGGCTAAACAGTTTTCTATCGCTAACTTGAATGACCGGAATGAGTCAGTGTCTCCAGTTTGCTACAATTTCCCCTTAACTAGTAGTTTCCTTTTATGTTATTGGCTACACATCCTTTTTAATAAAAAGGGTAAACTTGAAAGTAGTAAAACCCTGCTATTTTAGTTAAAGGCAGTTAATGATCTGTTTCGCCACATTTTGGTATTAGTAGTTTTGCGACTACAAGTTGTGTTGTATGGATGTATGCCTCATTTTTGTACTTGCTCATTCTTCATTAACAACAACTCAAAACGTAGTACGGGGCCCGTAATAACAGTGTCTGCTGCCTCCTAAACACCAAACATAATGGCAATGCTGGGAACAGGAAAAACTTTGTTTACCCCTAGACCGAAGAGAAAAGTGGAAGCTACACATTTCATCATGGTTCAAGTCCGTCAAATGCCAATACGGATTGCATTTCTCTTCTACTCATTCATTTGCACCGTTTCTCTCCTGCATGGTGTAGTCACTATCACTTTCCGTCACCAGACAAATTACTACTTGAGTTTGATTATTTTGACAGGTAAATCATATGGATTCGTATGTACATGTATGCATATTACATGCCTTTGCCTAGAATTTTATGTATATACCTACTACCACTTTCAAACTTGATTAAATGCTTTTTCTCATTGTGCTGTTAATATGCCAGCTTTTTCCCAGGTATTCTTCGTTTTGCCATTATTATCAACATGTACTATTCCAGTTTCTTTTAAAATGCTACAGTCCAGTCTTACTGTGAAATAGATGTACCTGTGTCTAAAATGTGAGTTTAGTCAAATTCCGATAACATAGAGTATTTTCCTTACAAAATAATAATAACCCGCTTCTTTTACTTACAAAGCATTCTAAATGCATGATTCCAGGCAATTGTGGGATATTAGGTAGAAAGAAGAATGTTTGTTGGCAGAAATTGACTACTTTTGTGTATCAGCAGAATTCCAAATTGTTGATTGACTGGTGAATTTCATTTAACTGGAGTTAGTTGGTGGGTGCGTGAATGAATCTAGATATTTGTATCAAAGGATAAGCAAGCATTATCATAAGCATTATGCCAAAGAAATGCAGTCATTAGCCACGCAAGCCTTTTTACAATGATTGCAAAAGCTTCACTTGTACATCCGCTGGCATTCATCCGTTTGAGCATGGAATTGCTAAAAAGTAGATAATGTGGAATACACTTCTTACGGATAGTAAGGAGGGAACAACATTGATTTGATAGGAGGGTATTATGATAACCACATCGAATTACTTAAGAGAGACCGCATCATGGCTCATTACTCGCACGCTCGCAACCGAAAAAAGGAAATACGCTGCTACATTTTGAGTTTGGGTCAAGTTTGCTACACGGAAAAAGAAAACGGAGACGACCCCTACTTAGATTACATCATACAACACTATACTATAAGTATTTTTTTGGTCAGCGTGGTCATTACGTACTTGTGTACACACAACCCTTCAAGGCTCTCGTTCAGACAGACTCCTACTACTACTCTCAGAACTTTTTTGTGCTTCCTTAAACCACGACAGATAAGTAGAAAATTATGGGCATTTCATTAAAAGAATTACAGTGTCTCTGATCTGATGGGCAGCTTTAAGCTATGAACCTACTACTTTTTTTTAGTTTTGTGGTTACTTTTTCTGTTATTATGATCCACGCACATGGAAAAAGGGGAATTCAGCAACAGCAAGCACCACTTTGTCATAATGATCATATACGTCAAGCAACTGCAGAGAAAAAGGGGTTTTCTAGTTATGTACTTATTTTTTCATCCTTTTTGTTGGTTGACTGATGCATGCATGCAAGAAGCATGTTTGCTCAGAAAAAGTATACAGTAATGTATCTACTTCTCTGTGAATTACAGGTGTGCGTACGATTTTTTGCCTCTGTTACTATTGCTTTCTTTTATCAACACATTTTAAATTTTTCTGTGGAAAACCGTCTGATGCTTTGCTGTTCATCATAAGGATAATTTAGAAATAAAGATTTTATTGCTCTGCTATAATTTTCCGGGCAGTGCCAGTGTGTATATACATATTATGTGGAAGATGGTACAAAACTTTGCCATTGTTATAGCGCAAATTCAAGTATCTTCGTCTTATATTAACACATGCATCGTTGAGTTTGCAGTTTGCAGATAGCAGGCTCATATTTTCATGCCTCTGTTCAAATGACAAAGAATGGACAAAAGTTTTGTCCATTAATCATATTTCCAAGTATTCCGTATTTTTAAACTTTGTTGAACGATACTTAAATATTAGCACGTCCAGTAATCCTTAAAATGTAACTATGGTTATCAACCGTAGCAATACGGACACTCTAATTACAGGAATTTGTGCCTACAATTGAGCATTTTCTCGGGAAAACATTTCTGCAGTCAACGTATTGAGTTTTTGATTACTAGATGTAAATAAGTAGAGTAAAGAAAACTTCATTGGACAAAAATGATGAAAAACTTTAAATTAGTATGGTATTTAATTTTGGAAGTTGTCATTGTGTATTTCGCTTTAATGCACAACCCTTAAATTTTAAAGTAGAGATGCATAAATATGGATACCATGATCGGCTCTCCTGATGTAACTGATTACCTTCTGTCACAACAATAACCGTGCAATATGTGTATGGTTTCACCCTACTCCTTTCAACAACTCATCGACTACATCAATTAGTGTTGGTTACCAGGAAAATAAAGGGACAAGAGCAGTTGGGATGACGAGGCAAAATATTTCAAAAAAAGAAATTCTGTCCGCATTTCACATTTACCTTTACCACTACTACAAACTACTGTCATAAAATGTAAGTGAAGTTAAAGCAAAGAATTACATGAACACAGCATGCAGGTATTCTTTCGATGTGACTTACATAAGTTCTTACACTGCACTGCGGCGCGTACAACAAACAGAACGAAACCATATAAAGTTGAAAAACACATTTTCGGTGTGTAGTATGTAGGTACAGTAGTTTACAGGTTGGAAAGAAGATCCATGATAGCAAAGTGGTAATCGTAATGAGTAAAGTAGACAAGACCAGAAGCTGAAAAGCTCGTCATGTCTCAAGAGAAGAAGAAGAAAGAAAAGACGTCGTGCCGAATCTTGTGTCGATCACCGAAGGTGTCGACTCTATTATTCAATCACCATCATTATTCCGTCTTTTTCGATCTAACTTGCTTCTTGTTTTTGTCAGTTCTTCTGACTTTTGCGTGAGCATTAAAAAAATAATGCTGCGCTTCTTGATCCTTTTCGTGGTAGAGAAAAAAATGAGTAATGTGATCGCATGATTTTTTTACACTCATTCAAATACCTAATGTGTAACTAACACTTTTTTATGTATAAAATATATAATAGTTGAAACGTCTTTCATGGATTATCCTATTATCCTACAGAAATGCTAAAACAATCACGATTTAAAAATAAATGCGAACGTGAAGCTTGCATTTAGGTATGCACAATACTTTTCATACCTGATTTTTTTCAGCCGTCCCCTTCAATCATTTACCCAAATAAAAGGAGGATAAACAGTAGTCACGGATTTATTTTCAACCTGAACTAACCGAGTTTTATAGTATAACTTTATTCCAACGTTTACATTGTAGGCACTGTGCAGTTAAATAATAATAATAAATCTGTGAATATGCACTGCACAAACTTACAATCACTGTCTGTAAACAACTCTATTCCGATTTTCAACAATGATGATGTGATGATAATGATGATGACGATGCCTAAACATTGACAATGAAGTTATCTTATTGTTTCATCTTTTTTGAAATTTTCAAGTAATTCACCGTCGTCATCATTGTCAGCGCAGCATGCCCACCTGAGTGTAATTCAGGTTCAACCAGAACGTTTTGACTCAATTAATCAATTCTAAACAAGCTTTTGTTTCCAAATTTTCTTCAAGCTTTCACACAGCTTACTCGGTTCGTTTAGGAATCTTCTGAGAATCGAGTAAATATCCGTTTCTCATTCCTCCTTACCTTTAAAAAAGGCTTTACTTTACCTGCGTTTTTGCATATAATGAGAAGACAGGAATTTCAATTGTTCATTCGTGGTACTTTTTTAACGCACCTTTTTCAGTTTTAATAGAAATAACCAACAATACACAAAAAAACGTATCACTAAAAATTGAAAAGAGTACTTGACAAGTGGTAGCAACTTTAAAAAGATTTCAGGAGGATGTAAGGAAAAAAATCCTTCGAACGGGGTAATTGTCCACTTGAATTTTAAGAAATTGGTTGAATTCATTTCTTGTTTTCATCCTCAACGCGTAGTGTGTCGGACACAATGTTTCTATTTTTATATTAGTATTTCGAAGCAATAATGCAATTTTAAGTGAACGAGAAAGATGTAATATGACGAATTACAGATACGGATGCTCAAGGGCTCTACATGCTCTTACACTTGACCGAGAGACTATCTCAGTTGACTTTAGTTCAACCCTAGCACTTTTAAAGGGGAACAATGAGAATCTGAAATTCTAAGATTTCACCACAAAATAATAATGACATATCAATGTTGATGCTGCCTTTATCATAATGTTTATTATACCCTTAAGTCATACTATTGTAAATGTAAAATTATTATTAATGTTTCTCTTTCAAAAATATTATCATATTTCTTACACACAACTTATTGTAACAAATATTTGGAGAGTCCAAGCATTAGCATGATGAAATTCGTGATGGTGAGTGTCAAATAATAAATACCTAGGTCCCTCACCAAATAATATCCAATATTATTCCACACGGTCCACACATCTACTACCATTAACGTAGACTGGAGTCCCATTTCTGTCCATTCAGTTATCACTGAATTTAACATTCAACTGTTTGAGTTGAGTCCGCATATTGAAATAAAATGACAGGTAATTTGTCCATCAAAGTCACATTAGACAAAAAAGATGCCTTTTCGTTTTCATTCACACAAGCAAACGTCGTCACAACACACAAAAACGAACATACCTAGTTTGGTCGGACCACGAGATTTGGCTTTTTTATTCTTAAAGAAAGATTTAAGGGTTGTTATTGATGTCGAGAAAATTATGACAGAATGACTTCCCATGAAAACATTTATACAAATAGTCCCACGATTCTATTATCATGTAATTTACCATCCCCCAACATTTACTTAAATCTATTTTATTTTCTTGTTGCGTATGTGTTTTTCCAGAATGAGAAAGAGAAAGGAAAAAGGAAACTTACTTTCCGCTGTAAATAAATTCTCTATGAAATTTCATTGATTTGATAAATGATGATGGGAATCATGATGCAATTGTCCAAATAAGCTGCAAGTAAGAAAATAAGATACATACGACGTAAGAAAGTACAAAAATATTATTAATGGATGCGATACACTTATCCCCAAATTTATGCGTTATCAGTCCTCGGCGTAACGATTTATGGCAGTGGTGAAAGGAAAGAGAAAAATATAGAAAATGCGACAGAAGCGGTTAACCAAAGTTGTTTGCTAGAAATATGGCTTCTGTACAGTATTTTCTTTGATACATACAATGATCCGTGCCTGTTTTTATACCACAGCAAATCCACAAACTTAATTTTTTTCTCATATTTTTTTNCGACAGAAGCGGTTAACCAAAGTTGTTTGCTAGAAATATGGCTTCTGTACAGTATTTTCTTTGATACATACAATGATCCGTGCCTGTTTTTATACCACAGCAAATCCACAAACTTAATTTTTTTCTCATATTTTTTTAGTAAATCGTACAACGTCATAAATCAAAATGCTGATTATAACAGACCACAAAATAGATTGAAATTACAGGTTAGTGAAGCTACTTAGGACCTTTAATGGACCAATTTTTGCTTATAAGCACAGTAATCTCTGGGTACTGTCTTGTTTTTGTTATGAAATTAATCGTGTACATTCCTTTTCGTCTATCTCGTGTATACGTGCATGTATAGTAGGTATGTTTTTAGAGTGAACCATACAAAAGTTAGGTAAAATGAAATATGTCTATTTAAAGAAACAAAATGCCCTATAAAAACCCCTAATGAATTGATTGGATGATGTTGAATTAAATACAGAGGCTATGATTATTCAATAATTTATTATTAAATGTTGGTTCAGATTATACATCAAAATAAAGGGTTATATTATTTCCATGAAAAGTAAGTTGGTATATGTGAATGAGATACGGCACGTCTTGCATCACACACAAGAAATAAATACAGATTGCAGTAATAAAACTCATGTTATTTCACAATCCAAGAAATTCAGGAACGTTTAAAAAAATAATTGCCCACATTATGCGACTGTCTGGCTTGTTAAGGAAAAGTATTTTGGTTTATTGTGGAACTTTTAGAAAACCTTAACCTTACTGGTTCGGTGGTACCTTGAAGAAGTATAAAATGCTTGGGAAAGTGGAAACATCAAGTATTAGAAATCACTGGAAAGGGTCGAACAATCGAATCTCGAAGCATACGTAATTATATGCATGCATTGCATTTAGAGGATTGATTGATTCAAGTAAAATACTCTATCCAACAAAGCTGAAAACATCACACAAAACTCGTCGCCAATTACATGGCGGCCCTTGTTGAGCAACCCTTAATCATCAAAGAAAATTCATGCAACAAAAAGGAAAACAAAGGTTTTTGTTTCTGTTAAACAAGGTTACCTCGTTAATAAGTTCAACTCTTGGAAGGTTAAGGTTAGAGTGGGACATGGTTGAATTGAAGTGAGCTATTATGCCACTTTTGATTTCCTTATCGAAATACGAAACATCGTATTGGAATCTAAGGTAACAGCCAATTGTATATAATATGCACATTGCTATAGTTATTATAAATGTTTGGAAGTTCTTGCAGTAGTGATACATCTTGGGGCATTTTCCCCACAATTTATTTAATTTCAAATGCTCTCAAGGTGTAAATATGAAGGACCCTTTTATTCATCAAAAGTTTTGTTTTACTGAATGTAAATGTATATTGCATTTCAATCAAACATATTAGATAAATATACTATAAAAGTAAAGATTCTCTCGTAGCATGTTGATGGAATCACAAATCTTTATTTCCACCATATTAAAACAAATATCTAAATCTATTTCATAACATGTTGCATTGTTTATATGAAACCTTTACTTTTTATTTTCAAATTTAACACTGAAGTAATAAAAGTTGTCTACCATTAACTGGATCCTTAGAGAGGATTTTGTCTTGTCCATATATCTCACCCTCACCTAAATGTGTACGTAGTACGTAAGTATAGTAGTATCTAAACGAGTGCTCTTATTTTTTCTCTGTAAAGAACATCAGAAAAAAGGGGGAAGTATTTAGCTATATATTTTCCACAACTAGCAAGGTAGCAGCAATAATGACGAACCAGTTTCCTCAATTGAATACCCACCCGACATGTCGACCGGTGTACACCATCATGAGATAAGATCGATGTAAAATGGATTAGGTATATTATGACTTTGGCGTACTACTGGCATTTTGTAGGTCGCGTGGCTGCGACCGAATGCATATTATACATATTATATTCTTTGGTCGTCGTCCACCTGAAGTTTCCATCTATCCCCACCAGTACTCATCATAGTCATCATCTTTATTATCATCCCTGCATCAATATTTTTTTACTCTGACTCATTGCGCAGTTTTATGGACTCTAATTTAATGTCAATTTTTTACACGGTCTATTTTATGCATGTGTGGATGAGCGTTCACTGAGCTGTCTCATCTAGATCGAGATGCGTGCGTAGAAGCTTTCTTCGTGCTACAAGAAAAAGCCACATGTTGCTGCAATGCATAATACATAATAATATTAACAACACAAAATAAAAGTTTCAGAAGCAGCGTCGCTTGAAAAAACGGTTGTTTCTCTCTTCTTTACTCTTTCGTAACTAAATAGCTCTAGGGTTTTGAACTGAAAAAAACCCAAAAAGCTTCCGAAAATTTGACTCTTACCTACAAAAACGTAAGCATTTCCTTCCGGTTTGAGAAGTGATACACTCTATACACCGAGTGTACAGCTCTTTCTACGTTTCATGATATTTATGCTCATGATGATTTCATGAAAATATGTTCGTTAAAATATACTTAAAGTGATGATATGCATGTACAATAAGCTGCAAAAATAACCGGTACACAATTTTTTTTTCTTTTCTGGTCATAATTTCATACATATTATTTGTTTATTTTTTGTAAATTAGCAAGAGGTAGAAATGTAGATCATTTGATATATTATGTACTTACTTGTATGAAAAAGTTACTTAACCGTTATCTTGCACAGTTAGAGCAACAACTTTATCACAATATTTTATTGGCCGTGTCGAATACATTTAAAATTGACAAAATATGATAATTACACTTTTTTCTGTACTGACATTCCAGTTTAAATATTCCCGACAAACAACGTAAAACTCGGGTTCAAAATTATAATTTGCTGAACAAATCTTACTTAACTTAATATTAAGTAACAATATTATTGTTACAAAGTCTAAACAGGGAAGAACTGTTCAAGGAGTGCATTTAATACACATCGCACCTTAAGCCGTCTGATGACATCTTTTTAGTGTAACATAGGGAGGTAGTATAAAAATATTGAACATGTACTTCATACACATTAAAATTTGATGCATTATTTTTTGGCAGTTTATCGTCAATGTCAATAATACGCTAACTATACGTCTCTCATTCTAAATAATATGTATTTCATGAGCTCTGCATCCAAGTTAGTGTATTAACGCGTCACATGAAAAGATGGTAAGCAAAATGCCGGGATACTACTGTGCTGTAAGTTCACCTTTGTTTCATGTCACCCCATTCTAGCTTTTTAGTTTTATTTTGAACTTTTGGAGTATGATATAGTGCGATTTCCTAGCATTTTACCAACAATCGGGAATCATCCCTTTTTCCAAATATGTATTCACCTAATTATGCTCATACATTATCCATTACGACTACCAGTTTAGTGAATGTCATATTATTTGGAAACGATAGTCGTTCGTTATCTACTATTCTCATGCAACAATATTTATGCAATAGAATTGAAAGTTGCTTTCTTCATTAGAATCGTACAAATGTAGGCATGAACTATTGAATCAAACTCGAGTATAAATAAAATATAATATGCCGTAAAC